>JAANSM010000023.1:0-85580 GCA_036850725.1 Orchesella villosa | reverse complement strand
TCTCGGATTGAATCGATGGAGAACGAAGCAGCATAGTAACATGTCGTAATTATAGTACTGAAACAAAAATAAATTATAACTGTTCCAATTGGTGTTCAACGCACAACTATCGTTAATGTTCTAGTAGTAGCTCAGCATCGAAATAAACTAATTGAAATTGTAGAAAGTATATTAGGCTGGGCTACCATGTGATCATTTACGGTATTATAGTTTACACTGATGTGTATGAATCATCACTAGCATGCTATTAAAAATCATATGAACATTAAATGTCGATCCAAATAGAAAAATGCGCCAAACCTTAACTTATTAGTCCTGAATGATCTATAAGTTTTTGGTAATCTCAATTTTGAAGCTGAAGACCTGGAGAAATGGTATTTGTAAATCACGAGTTAATAAAGTTGAAGGATACTGAGACCTGAAGCAGCTTAAAAATGTCAATGATGTTGATAATTTTATCTCCTATATAAATCTACAAATCTGATTACATCATTAATTTTGAATTCGATACTAATTGCACGAACGATGTTTAAGAGGGTGTACGTAAGCCTGGACTGTATTGGGTTTGGGGTGTAAGATAGAATGGAATGCATAAGTTTCGCTTAAAATAGGAACTGGTAAACTTAGGCCGGAACAATTTTTCTTCATCTTTATCTTTGGGTTTCTCAGAAAAATGTTCTACAATGCTCAAAAAGGTGTCGTCACATCACGCTTAGCTTTCTACTATTCGTTTTGCGTAATACATGTAAAAAACCAATCATTGTTAGACTATTTAACGAGACGTAGCGTTTACCTAATGATAAATTTTTACACGAGCATCATTTTAATATAATGAAGCTGCAATGGGGGTTTCCATTGCATTGAAAAACTGGTTGAAATGCTACCATTTTGTGTTTACTTGAGTGACATCAAATATACCAATTCACTGAATAAAATCAAAAGTAGGTACTATTCATAATTATGTTCATGTACTTAGGTTACCATAAAACACATCGATTGGAGACACTGAAGAATGGGCATCTACTACTTGTTCTAGAAGCCTCTAATAATATAAGAAAGGTCATTAAATCGAGTTTAGTTAGGGTTCGTAGAAATTGTAATCTATTTAAGTCTTTATTAACAGAAAGTTAAAGAAACCAATGGGCTAAAGGCACTCTAGGACTGAAACCTTCCTATGTCTATTATCAGGAAGATATGCAAAACAAGAATTTCTGCTTTATTTTAAGAGCAAATTATTCTATACTATTTCATTCATTTTTAAACCTTGTGACGGTGTGGAGATTCGTATGTCGTGATCGTAACGACGATCTTAATTAAATGCTCTTTGAAAAGAAACTCACGTCCTCATTACATCAATTATGGTTAACCAACACACATATTTTAAAAGGAATTTTCTCCAAAATAAATACGTTCGTTCTCGTTGTCGTTAGCCACAAGTTTCAATTAATGATTCTCATAGAATTTGTGATTTGCGAACTCAGAATATAAAATCGTTCATTCATAATATCATCAAAAATCCAAAGGTAGTATAATTGCTTTGCACAATTCGTTTTACACGAGATTTATTCCTACTAAATATCAAGCACAATCAAAATAGCTGTCATTATAGGAAAAATTATTGAAAATATCGATGTACAAGGAAGTCTGGAGCTCGTTGTTTTATTGCGTATAAAGTGAAGTCCTTCAATCAGAAGCAGCATTGGTGTTTGGAAATGTCAGGAGAAACTTGCGTGCAAAGGCCATGCTCATATGAATGATTTCTCTTAAATTTCTCCCGTTTTCCTGCCTTGCGCTTCATCTCGACCATTTAGTCTATTGAAATCTAATTAAATTAAAAAAGCTTAAAAGCAAGAATAGAATGAATGAGCTAACTAAAATGATTTTTGACGAAATATAATTGGGGAAAGAACTCGAATGATTATCCACTTCCTCTTAGCAATCAAATTAGAAACCGTTTGATCTCAAACATATGCCCTTGAAACTTGAGTGTACATTATGTAATATATGACGACAGGATGGTTTAACCGAGCGCTGTTTGAGTTCAAATTGTATAATACCCATCTTGGACCTCTTACGGCAAAGTGTGACTCCAATAATTTTAAGTCAGCAGGATGGAAAACACTTTTTCCAAGTCTAGACGCTTCAGATCCTTTTACCTCTTCGGCCATTGACAGAAGATTTATTGTTTGTGTGACGGTTAATTTTATCAGAAGGTGAATAGGCAGGCATAGGGAGTCACATAATTACGCACTGTGTATTTTTGGAATTTCACGGCTAATGGAATGAGCCTATACATGTTCACCCGGCACGAGCATGAGATGCTGTTGTGAGGGAAGCAGTAAAATGACAAGTGAGAAAGGAATCCATGAAAATTATATTTCACCACAAATGCCTCATCATTCCACCCCTTCTTTGGAAAAAGAATAAGTTTGCTTTGTGTTCAAAATGGAATTAGACAGAGCAAGGAATGCATGTACTTTTGTCCCTTTCATAAATACCCTAAAATTCTACAAGTATTGTTTTCTCACAAACATATTTTTAAAAAAACCAGCATGCTCATGCACGCTTTCGTAACACCATGGTAAATTCAGTGACCATCATTGTGAGTTAATAATGCGCTAACCAAATCTCCCTAAATTATGTACAATATCACACAGAAAAAGGAAAACTGATTCATCGAGCAACCTGAAAACAATGCACATGACGAGTGACACATTAGGCAATCCATTGTGTTCTGAAAGACAACATGACGTTTTCTTAAATGGAGCCTACAAACCTTTTTTCTTTAAACTCGTTTACTTCGCCCAGTACATTCACACCGTTGCAGTGTTTAATATTTACGTAATTATGGGGATGCCTCACCATTCGGTTTAGGTTCTGACGGTGAAAGCGAAAGTTCCTCCCAGTCTATCACCATCAGCATACGCAAAGAATCTGCATTTCCCAAGATGTAGAAAACTTAAAAAGACAGATTGTGACATTCATTTTAAATGTTAAAATTTTTGCCTTTGTATGAAATTTTTTGTTGTGCAACGAAATCATTTGATAAAACAGTAATAATGGGATTTCGAGATCGTTTTGTATAATACATTTCAAATGTGTTTTGCAGTCCGAAGATGTAGCAAATTTATACCTCATTTTTTGAATTCCTTTTCCTTGTGTGTACATTCCTTTACAATAAATGCGTTTGCTTTCTTGCAATTTACATTAATGGCCAACACGAGTAGAATTCAGTTTACTAGTTCACTAGTTAGAGTTCTATAGAGGTACATCGTGCAGCAGGATAGATTCATAGCATTTTTGCTATTGTTAAATAATTGTGTTTCCTTCAATGAATTTTTTTAATGAAAGAACAGAGCCGCTTCTCCCTTATTTTTTCTCATTTGAGGTGCCTGTACACTGTGCACAGTTGCATAATGCATATCAGTCATTCCATTCAGCAGTTTTTATTGCACACTCCTGCAGCGTGTAGCAGCCACTGTAATTGCGTTATGTTGTGGGTAAACAAGACTATTAGTTTAAGGTAACTTGGCTACGTTGTTTCTTCAACTGCTTAGTTACAGCTATAATGTTTCCTGCTCCATCCTTCTTACTTATCATACATGATTTCATTTGGTTGCAATTTATGTTTATACATTTCACATTTTGACCCCTAGACTTGTACCATAATGCAAGACAAACACCCACCTCACGATTCTGGGACTATAGCTCATAAGATAAAAATGAAGGAGCGTACTCATAGACATAGGAGACAAATGACCAAGTTGATGTTATATTTAAGGGGTTGTAAAGTCAGGAAGCAAAAAAGTTTTAGGTGCAAGCCAAAGGTGTTTTGTGGAATGATAGCTTGAAATACACAAAACAATGTAATGCTTACATCTGATCATTAGTTCATAAGGTGTCAGTTTCTTGCACCATCAACGCTTCACATGACATCACTCCTTGCTGGCATGAACAATATCTGATTATAAAAATGGTAATTTTGGCTATTTTATTTTAATTTACGACCATTTCATGGAAGATCTTTTTTCAGAATCCGTGTTAGTTTCTCCACACACTTTATCACACATTAAGTCTCATAAAATATGTCATGCTGAGCTATACATTGTATCATCATGAGTTTTCCACTGTTCCATCCTTTTTTGCATGCTTTTGCATGAAAAAGTGTGTTGCTAAAGATTGCTTCGTTTTCCAGATCATACTATTATTATAGCTTCAAATTTTCTATTCAGTGTCTAGGTGATCAAGTTAAGGTCTACTACATTATCATCAATAAGAAAACATCACGCATAATATGTCAACTAAAAAAACATGTGCTTTGGTGGAAGATGGTGGCAATGAAATGACAATACGTACAAAGAGCATAAATCAATTCAGCATTGCTTCTTTATTCCTAGAAAATAATAGCTATATATGTATCGTTTTGTAAAGTTAAACACATAAAATAGGAATTGTCGATGAACGGCTTCCCTCTGTGATGACTTTGTCGTGACGTTGAATCTCTCTCCATCTATCTCCTGCTTTGCAGAGAATGTATCATGGATATTGGAAGCTGTGCAATTAAAATACTTGTAGTACAAGCAATTGCACTTTTTATATCAGGCAATAATTTCAACCCATTGACAGCTGCAAATTTATAGATGAAACATTGGATGGCATGGGCAAACCAACAACATATTGTGCACACATGTCCTGATTTGACCACTGAGCAAAAGTGTTATATGTATACCTACCTAATACTTCTTTGAGCACCTTGATTTTTGTCTTTTCCTTAATTAATTGATTCATTTACAATTTGATTGAATGCTGAGCAATAAACTTGTAGCTTATGATTATGACTTCTTACAATGTAGTACAAATGCATGAGCAGCAAACAAACAAGGGAATAGTTGATGATATATGCAAGTTACTTTTATACTACTGAATTTTTTCAAACAATCTTGTCTGTTAACTAGCTAAATGGGTTCTTGGGTCTACAAAATAATCGTAAAAAATAATTTCAATTATAAAATTCTTTCATGTACAAGCTACTCACTTGAATTAGACTCTGTATAATTGAATTCAATGGGCAATTCTGTCGTTTAAACTCCCCCTTTTTCAAGCATTTATTTGTTGATATACTTCCCCGACAATGTTGCATTACCCTTGAATCTTGAAGAAACATTCTTCCGGTGCCTACGTATTTTATTAACAACAGAAGAATTAGGATAGTGCCAAGCACAATGGAGTGAATGCGGTAGGGATAGAAATATTTCAGGGTTCAATCTTAAATTTTTTTGATGTAGTGTTATTATTTCAATGCTACATTTCCAGCCCCTTCTACTTCTGGACTTTGGTAGCTCTAGCATCGTAACTAGAATGCAGGAACGCCAACGGAGTGGAGGAAGTGGAAGCGATTTATTCTGTCAAATGTGTGAATATACACAAGGAGGTGTTAATCATGAGAGGCATTTTATTACACGCCTTACAACTGCTCGTATTTTGGTTCAGAGTTCAACTCCAGTCGACTCTTTTAATGATAGTAACTCCCGACCACATTTTGAATTCATTTGGGATTCAGCAAGAAAGGATAAAACAATTTGAGGTGTATCTACACAAAAAAGCGAAAGGTTAAAATGGAATCGCTTAATGCGCGTAAGTACACACTCATTCGTTCCCATTATATGCATTTCCCTCTGTTTGAACGAACCCGTGACACGTTAAGCCACACTTCATAATTCGTTTTACATAATAATGTGTACAGAAATAACAACAGCAGCAGAACCAGACACGAGAATTTGTAACGAGAAAACGTGAAGTTAATAAAATTATCCAATTTCAGATCGAAAAAAAGACCACTAAGGGAGTAAATGGGCTTCTGTGGCTCTGCTAATTCTAAATTTGTAATGTAATTGCATTTCCAGCTAAAGTGGTGGCAGAAGATGGGTAAATTTATTGCATATCACCATCATCCACTTCTCCCGTGTCCTGAGTACAAATTTGAAATGGTGTCTAGAAAGTCATAATGATGATAGAGGAAAGAAGCTCAAAAAATTAATTTCGTCTGTCTGATTTCAACAACATTAGTAGCCACACATAAATGGTAAAGAAGCCAGTGAAACCAAAATTGCCCTTTCTTCCTCATTGTTTTTAAAATGCTCACATATCACATCCATCCATCCACAAAGAGGAAAAAAAGTAGTGTGCGAGGCTTACGGTAAGTGATTACGCAACACGGATTGCTTCTCTCACTCTCTGAACCGATGGTGGTCTTTTTTGGTGTATGATGATGATGAGTATTCTGAGAGCAATAATTTAAAATGGGGAATGCAATTACGTTTCCTTTCTTTTATTGGCAGTTTTCTTTGAAAACTTAATAAAGGGAATAGAAATAGGTCCATTACAGTGGAAATTTAATTAGTCTCACTGCATGACTATCACAAACCATTCATTTAGCCTGAATAAATACTTCCAGTTAGATTGTATGCATTAAAATCTCCATTAAAGTAGTGAAGTGAGCATTCCCAGTTTATTAGGAGCATGCCCTCTTAAGGGAGAAGGGTTCTTTCTGCGTGGTTAGAAGCTTGGATTTGGCTTGAAGATCAGGTACATCATATTTTATATAGACTGAAGCGAGTTATGTATGCTTGTTTTGGTAAGTTTATGTGAGTCACCTTCACGGAATATGGCTGTATACCTTTGCCCCATCACCAATAATGTACATTTTCCTATATTTTCTCCACTAATTATTGCATCAGCTTACCCAGCGTATCAAGAAGAGTATGCTTGAAAATAAGTTATGGTTATGGGCCATAGTTTCAACTTTAGTAATGATGTTAACATTTGTGGAAATGAGGTGATGATTGCAGCATATTACCCGCTGCAGAGCTATACCCTTCTTCATCCCTTTTGTTTTTTATGTTGGGCCAAGCACCATCATTTACAGAAACAAGTATGAAAAGAAGGAAATGGTTACCTTTATAATATATATATACTCTTGGTGGGCATCTGTCTTTAGACGAAGAAAAATTAAGCCCATATAATTGCACTTATTTAGTGGCATCCATTCCAAATTATTAATTCAAATCATTTGCATATTTCCAAATTCTTTTCGTATCAGTTTGGTAAGTAACGACGAACATTCACCGCGGAAAACTTGTAACAAGCCCGTAAAAGATTCCGAAAGCCTATATTACATATATAAACAAATAGATTTGGGTATGTATAATGTATATCGAATTTAAAAAATTAACGCAGTAAATTGACCGCATGGAGCACGTTTCAGTAGGAGCTTCATTAATTTGTGAAGCTTATCATTTCGTTTTAAAAGTGAGATGATCTCGCAGCTCTGCTTCTTGGAGGTAAGATTTTGATCGGTATAATGGTTGATGGATAATGGGTCAAGTAACAAGTATTCTTTGACGGAAAACGACGTCCTCACTTCTTTGGCAAAAAAATTGTTAAACACGTCATGAGGTCTATCACTTATACTTCCATGTTTCGTTCTTCATGATACTGATGATGATGATGATGCTCCTTCAGGATCGGCGAGTGGAAAACTTGTCCACCTTGCAGTGGTTTCTTTTGACAACACAACCTTCTATTGAAGTTTTGATGCAATTAATTTAAATTAATTAAGCGGAAAGCAGGTTAGATCTCTTCAACAGGTTCATTACTAGCTTTAAGTGGAAAGAACCACATCCATAGAACAGTAAGTATGTATATATCCATACATATATAGTTTACGTGGTCGCCAGGTATAACTTTTTTTCAAGTGGGTAATCGGCACGACTTGTGGTTGTGTTGTGAGTCACCTGTCCTTTAATTATACCTGGCCGTCCGTTTTCTTGAATCTTTTTGCCCATTTACAAACAGCCGTACATCATTGTTTTTAGTTGATGATATGCCGATCCAATAGGGCAGACTTGAAGAACCTTTGTTAGCAAACGGTTTGCTTGTCTTTAATGGAATGAAAAAATACTCCACTTCACAAGTACATTTAATATGCTAGAAGGAAATGTTTTCGTTTACAAGATTTGTGGCGCAGAATTTGAAAGATTCTTATCACAGGTTATTCGAAACGCTAATTTCTTCATAAGATTTGAGATCGACTTTTAAGGGGATTTTTTCCTGGAAAGAAAGTTACTTAATTGCAATTTCTTAATCTGTGAAAAAATAATGAGGTAGAAAGGGGAAACGTGAAATTATCATTCATTATAGCATTCCTTTCCAATCATCTTCTTGTTATTGTAAAAAATTTGGCAACTCGTATAAAATGTGTTTACATCAACCCATCAATTTGCTAAGGGTTGGATCGGTAGTCTTATGATTAAACGATGCCAACTTTGTGATCACACACTGATCGCAATCTAGAATTATGCTTTATTATCCCTCTTATTTTCACCAGATTTCTTGTGAGTAGTTGATTTATTGATTGAGTAATTGCTCAGTTTAAGGGATAATAAACATGGCACGGTTATCAATAGTTTGTTTTCATGAGTATGCTCTAATCGTTATGGCTTTAAAGGTTTAAATTACTACTATTATTACTATTTGTAACACGACGAAAATTTTCAAATAGAAAGATAATGTTAAAGCTTGTAGCCCTTTTCTCAAGCACTCATGGGTACATCAATACTTGGGATATATAATATGGGTATGGGTGGTGCTGGTTCATGAAGTGATGAAAATAAAGTATAAACCTTTTACGTGCAGAATGAAAACTTCAATGCGGTTTGTATTTGTGGTTGTAAAGTATTTTCCAAAAAAAATTGTGTTAAGCTTAAAAATCACAATCGCCTTTTTCTGGTTGGTTCCACATTTACGTGTCTCAGAAGAAAATTTAATCAAATTTGTCGCAACGTCAGTACCTCCAACCTCATGAATATCACTACCACTCGTCTTATTTCGAAGGCCGTGATGTAAGTATGAAGCAAGACATGTACTCCGTGAAATTTACAATCTGTTTTTTAATACGAAAAATAACGTCTTAATTGATAGTATCATTAAGTGTGCAAAAACTTATGATTCCAATTGGTTTCGACTTACTAGTATATTATGTTTCAATTCTATTGTTGCTGGGAAAGTGTGGAAGTATGAAAAGCAATGTAGTTTGAGGATAATATGTGCACAAGGAAAATTGACGCGCATCATCCCAACATATATTATGATTTACAATACAGAATTTTTTTTCTCCATGGTTCGTTACATGATGTAATGAAATGAAATTCAATTCACAAGGAAAGTTGACGGACTGTTCATCATCACGAATTATGCATGCTTAAATATCTTTGTATAAACATGAGATTAGCTGGTGAATGACTGTCTGTAAGGATTTAAAATCACAATGTGTGGATCATGAAAAGCGAGGAGTTTGTGTTCGTGTGTTCTACCGTGAGAAAGCGGGTTACACCCTTATTTGCATGAAACTTGGTCACATGAGACCATGTAACGATTTCGATAATATTTAAGGGGAGAGGAGAGGAAGATGAGATGATTTTACTGAACAAAACAGGCACGTACAAGTACAGCGTCGGTGTTATTTTATACAGTATTTTTTTCATTTAGGCAAACTTTGAAAGGCTAGATCTTTTCCTCTAATTGTGTATCTTTATTAGCCATCGGTTTCCTATAAATTTAGGTTGCATGCTGTAATTAGACAAATGGTTTGACATTCCTTACCTATCACCTATTCTGATTTTTTCGACGAAACTATGATGTACACACTTGTGTACTCCGGAAACCAATAAATTGAGCATCAAATTACCTTATATAGTAAACATCCATTTGCCGACGTGTACTTTTTTACAAAAAAAAATCACAAGTTGGACTGCTATTTTTTAAAGTTTTCATGGCTCCACCTATTTGTCAGTATAATTAGATTTGGGTTCTAACTGATTGTAAGATGAAATATTTTTAGGGTTTGCATTGAATTGAATAGAATGCTTTCATCCTTTAACTATCCTATTATTTTGTGCAACAACTTAAACTTTATTCCGTCCCGAGAGTACCTTTGGCTTGGCAAAATAATCTTACATGACCTGATAATAGAAAGGAAGTACAAAACATTAAATACGGACAACTGTTTCTAGCTGTATACTTCTTTTACTGTATCAATGACTTGAAACAAAAGGCAATAAAAACATTAATGTATTTATAATAAAGCGAATTACTCTTTTCAATTGAATAAAAATTGGGACTATGAGCAAAGTTAACAATCTATTTGTGTTGACCTAAACACTTTCTTTGTAAGCATGAACGGTGGTCCTTTAAAGGGACATTTTGTCTTTGTTGGAATTATTTGGTAGTGTTGTTGTGTTCATCTCAATGCTGATTGTTGCAGCTCACTCACTGATGTTTTCTTCATTCTGAAACACCAATTATTCCTCACATGTCTTCATTCCCTACTCATCAATCATCTTCTCCCGATACTGAACAATTGGCTCTTGAATGAGTCATTATTCAGCATGAATCAGTCAATCAAGACTTCTGACAAGACTACTAAATTACATGATAGCTTGCATATTTGTTCAATGCACAGGCCTGCACCATTCTTCCTCCTCCCTGTTTTCAACATGGTAATTATTCGATGATTTTTGTTATCTTGGAGGGACCTCTTTGCCAAATGATTTTGTCTACAGACACACACTAGCCAACATGATGATGCACCTAATGTACTCGCTCACATGGTTGCATTGCAACGCATTATTAATGCCGTCCATAATATAGCCTTAGCACCACACAATGATTTGTTATAATAAAGTGGGATGGAGTGTAAATTGAATATGTAAGTAAAACCGGAATGGTGGCTCTGACACCACTGTCAGTAAATGATGATAATCACAAGAGCAGTGATCATCAGCATGCTGGTGAAGAAGCATGACTCTTTCAAAAGAAGTAAACTTCACTTCCATGAACCTCGGTTTGATATTCAATCAAACTGAAGAGCAAGCACCTAGCTGAACCAAGAAAATTATTAGATGTTCACGTAAAATAAATATTATTTAGCATATAATGCTTACTTACAAATTATCATGGTCTGCTACAAAACCTTATTGACAATTGGAAAAGGAAGAGTGACGGAGGGGTTGCTAAAGCATGTGATTCTCATTGTCTCATCGTGAGTTCCAATGGATTAATAATCTCACATAATCATTTGATATCCCCTACTTCACCACCATCATGCGCACACACAAAAAAGTCACAAGTTATTGAGTAACATTTTTCATTTTAGTTGTACACTAACTGACTATAGACACGGCAAATGTAGTCAGTTAATTTGTTTTAAAGCGTTTGACTTCGACGTAATTTTTACCAATTCATTCAATACACATAATCAAGCTTCTGATTGCCATTCATTCTTTGAGTAGCGTTATATTAGGTATGGCCTTTTGTATTTTTATAATGTGAGACAACCCTGAACCATAAAATGTATGAAATAATAATTACTAATGGTGCGCAGATCATGAACATCTTCCAGGACCATTTGCTGTTCTCATTTCGCTAATGACATTCAAAATCAGCAGGTGTAGCTTCGATAGGATCATGTATGTTTGTATATTGGGTACAATGAGTTGGCACTTTTATTGTTGTTTGTTTTTCTGTGTAAGATTCATGTAGTTCAGTTAGTTGTATTTTAAGTAAGTAGGTATATGTGCGTAAATGGATGTTGTGGTTGGCATTGAACTTTCATTTAAAAAAATTGGAAGAACATTAATTCTAGCTCCGTTCTCGAAAATAATTTTCAATTTCAAGGCGTGGTATGATTCATGTGGATGATGCAATTACAACCGTCAACTTATGGGAAATTTTGTCGTTTAAATATTATGCATTATTTTTTATAAAAATGTAAAACAGTTTAGAGGTACAGCTAAGGCAAACTCAAACAAAAGTTGTGTATCCATTTCACAGCTCACAGAAATCAATTGCGTAGAAAATTAGATAATAAGTATCACGCTATCCATTTGTGAGCTTTGTCCATCCAAAACGCATTTCTGAGCATCCACTCGTACTTGACAAGTATCGGAAATAGTGTAACATTATTTTTTTTATAGCATTTTAAGTCCCTACGCTATGCCGCAATGTATTTTGGTGTAAAATTTCCGTCATGTCTTACATCAACTGTTTCCTTGAAATGTCAAACTTTTTTGCTACTAATTATGTCAACATTAATTAATTAGTGCAACGTCTGCATGTTGCGTAAACATACGTTATCGAGTTGTACTTGTGTTAGCTTTCGAAACATATCGACTCACATTGAATAGAAAAGAAGCTGACGATTGCTTCTACTTACTAGTTAAAAACATAACTACCCGATGACAGGTATGTCCAATAGTTTCACATGTAGTATACGGATAACTGGCGAGTTGTTGTTGCAAAGTAATATTTTTACGCAATAATTTTTGTATACCTACGTTTGCGTAGAGTTTACGGTTCGTTTTATGCAACATAATCGATGAACAAATCATCATGAGTAGAAACGTTGATAGTAGGTAGTAAAAACGAGGGTAAAAGGAAAGATGCTCTGTAATAGGCATGAGTGAGATCAAGAAACATTATGCAAATTAGCTGGAGAACACAAAATAAGGAATATTCTAAAAGAAAAAAGTACGGAATACGGAAGGGGTGTGGTAGTCAAGATAACCCCCTGGAGGTCATCTCGGGAGGTCTAATCTGTCTCAAAAAATGATGCAAAAGAGCTTTTCTAACATTGCTATACAACTCATGGTTATATACACTCACTCACATTCTTTAATTTTACTCTTTCATTTCTGGTTCCGTCCTTTCTCTCTGTTGTGTTGGTTGTTGCAACTCAAGATGCACTACTCGCATCGCACTTATTTCCTTCACTTGTTCTATCATTTTTTGACGCTCTCTCCCTGTTGGTTTCTGCATCCTTTCATGGAAGATGAGAGTGCACCACCCTAGCCTGAAACCATAAGTGACGTGACCCTTATAATTTTCTACTCTGTTGTAACACCAGGAGAAATACTCGTATTTCATCCAAAGATGTCCAGCTAGTAAAACGATAAAATTAACCATAGAACGATGGCTAACTTCACTTGACTATACTTGAAACACCTACCTTTTTAAACGTTTTGCTAAGCGTGATATAAAAAATGAGAGAAACATACATAATACATCGCTTATTATGTTACAACTTTACTTATTCCACATTATGACCGCAATAATTTCCTAAAAACCTGGCTCATGTAACCAAATACAGTGTGACATTTTCTCCAGATATCATTTACAAATCGTAAAAAGGAACTCGCGTGTGTAAAAACATGGAGACATATGATGCTTATATACAATTCCACTATATTTTGTTTGATTTTTATTTGTTCCTCAATTTTGTTCACCAAACGTCTTATCAAACATTTTTTTACGTCAGTTTGGCAACAAATATTTTATGAGTTCGTGCAGCATACAGGCTGCAAAACTGCATCATTAATCTTGTTCTCAAACAAAATATCAAATGTTGTATGTAGTCCTTGTTCAAGCTCTCATTTACTTCGGTTTATGAGTACAAAAGTTTAATTCGTTTCGATACCTTCATGTTTACTAGGATTATTACATCAATTTACTTGTCACGAACTTTTTGATAGTGGATCAAAAATAAAAAATAAAATTTGATGTGGGATAGAAAATGACCATTTATTTGAAGTTACTTGAGATGTCCCATATGTTGTGTACTCGTCATACTCGATGCAATCACATGTAGGCTGACCATGGACGGATCTTTTTTACTTTGCTTATAATATCCATTTATTTTGCTTTTAGATTTTCCGAATTTGCATATGCGTCTGATAAAATAGGCATTAAACTGGAACCACTCAATTTGTATTGGGATGGTGCATAAGAAATAAACATGTCGAAAATGAAATGAAAGATTTCTGATTTTTAGCGACGAATGCCTACCGACTACAAAAGGTACAAATAAAAAAAGGAGCAACAATATGTTAAAACAATCATGTCATTTTAATCTGGGTTGTAAATTTTACGAAAGGTTTTGATATCGAAAAGTGACATTTATTCTGCATATGTCTGGATCCAGTAAAGCTCCGGATGCAACATTTACATTAGTAGAAATGAATTTAATAGAATACGTGTACAACACAGAGAAAGATAATGCCTGTTTTGTTTTATTCTCTATTCCTTTTCAAGAATTTACTAGTGACTTGTAAATACCGATTCAACAAGCTTTTCATTTTCATACACTGGACGTTACGCACTTACTTTTGTTACGTTTTCACTGACAAACCCTCCTGATGTCGTCCTACGCGCAGTTTAAATGAAAAGCTTTATACAAACAAATTACGTGGGTATATAGTTGTTTAACCCTTGATTTTGAAGCTGGACATTACACATGAAAAACACATACATGCTCAAAACCTTATTACACAGATTGATACTAAATGATCTCCTGTAGCATTTAGAGGAGTTTATGGAAAGATACAAAGCACCAAGGAGGCTTGATATGAATTCAGTTTATTAGTTTATATTATAACTAATAATTACTAAAACTCTAGTCAACTTGTGGCATACTAGGATGTAGGATTGATAATCATGCGGATAATGAAAAGTTTAGAGTATTCGAAGGTGTTAGATTGTTCACTTTCCAAGTGAAATACTTCGTTGTAACAAGTTTGTAGTAACCTTTCGGGGTATGATTCTGACAAGCTAATGCTTTTTAAATTCCACCAGATTGTCCGATGTAAGGTCATGTCGAATCTCAGCAAATAAATTAAAAATTGAAGAAAATGATTCATCGACAGAATTGACTGAACTGGTGATCAGTTAAGTTGAAGAATTTATGTACGAGTCAAATATGATTAGAATGCACCTTACAATATAAATCCATTAAAGCCGTGATGGGCACATTGAAAGGTTTTCACTTTACTTTTTGGATTTGCAACATTTACTAGAGTGCTTTAGTATAACTTTTGTAAAAACTATTAATGATGCATATTGAATAATTTGTTTGCAAATCCGTATAGAATTACTAACTACTAACCTGCTTCTATTATATTCGTTGTTTTAATGTTAGAGTGCATAGTGTGTGTCCCTTGTGTACCCAAACCTATGAAAAAAATTTATTTGCCGGCTTTGATAAGAGACACAGAAGAGTTGTAAGCCAGCATGTTTTGCTGACTCATAATTGTTTTCTTGTTGGACCTCAAGAAAATCAACTTAACCAACACGTTTACATAAAATTTGCATTTTGCCTTATCATATTTTGCTACTATTTAATTGCCTCTGTCGTAAATTCTTTCCTGGGGTATCATTCCGTGCCTCACGAGCTTGGCTTCTTTCTTACGCCTGAGACACCACACATGAAAACCGCATACACACACATTTGATTTATAAATACATTGGTATTTATTTTTTTGTTTGTATGATCAATGATATCCTTTCATTCTACCTACACAATCAACAATGCAGTATGCTATACGATCTAAAAGTATAAAGCGGTTCTTTTCTTTCGGACGACAGTATAAGGAGCTTCCTATTTGAATATATTTTGTGAACTTTCTTTGAAGTTTTACGCAGCGAAAGTTTAATGCATGCAATAACACGTCTTGTACTTGAGCAACGAGTGAGATTTTGCGTAGCGCTAGCAGTTAACTTGTTCCTAGCAGTACTTCCTCGTTATGTCCATCACAAGCAAAATAATATATGAGCTTGTACACTAGCCGCCGTGTTCTTAAAAACACTCATAACTTAGAAGCGAGCATGGAGGTAATGTGTTGAATCTAAAAATCTTTCAAAAAAATTGCTTTTGTTCTATTCATTTTCGGAATACAGTTCCGGTTTAAGACTTAAGGCCGCAGCTGTTGCAACTTGTTAAACGTATTGCGTATGAAATTGACATTAATTCAATATAAACATGATATTCGTCGATTTTGAAACGAATCTTTACAATATAATGGATGACACTCGACATTACGACTTCACCAGATTTCATGGCTGTCAAAATGAAAAGGTACCTAGTAAGTGGGGGCTGACCAGTAACACAAAATCTTTCATCAAAGAGCTGTTAGGATTTACTGCGGTAATCCCACTTTTTGAAAGACTCATCCCTAATGCACACTGTTATTTACTGTAACAATGAAATTTTTCAAGTTTTGCATGGAAATGTACAAGTTTTTTTGTGATCTATTACATACAGTAACTTAGTATACACGCAACACGCAACATTTTTTTGGTAAAAATGACACTTGACACAGATTGAATTATGCGAATCATGAATTATACTGATAAGTTCCACTTGATAACTGCTATCAGTCAGGTAGATAAAATCGTTGTAAAGCATTACACACATCAGCAAAGTTAGTTATCATTTATTACATAGTTTGAACAGATTCGCAAATCTGTAACACGCAATATAACGGCGGCATGGAGATTCAAGCAATTGTTCGGACATTTCTTCTGGTATACATATATACTTTTTCAGAGGCGTCGCAACGAAATTTTTCTAGGGGGGACATTTCCTAAGACAATAGTATGTTTAAACCAACGAAAGCTAAAACACCAATAATTTCGAACAGGGTGAAACTCGGTTTACCATTTTAATTAAATATGTCAGCATTTTTGCTCATATGCGAATTAAACGAACCTAAAAATTGACTTATAACTTATAAGTCTTAACGAATTCTGTAAAAGAATACAATTCTACATTGTTGTGGAAAATGATGCGAAAAATTGGCATCTTAATGCAAACAGAATCATTAAGGGAATTCACGAGTTCATCGTAAACGTCTGTTAGGGTGTATCTTTCCATAACTTACGACATTAGCGAGCCATGGTAAACTTTTACGAAAGTTTACTGTGACAAAGGTTGGTGACGACTCATACGAAGTTAAAGGAGCAAAAACTTCGCTTTAACTTCGTACATCATATAAGTAAAGATACACTAATAAAGGCCTTCGTGAATTCCTCCATTTCACAGGTTACTACTAGCAAGTAACTACTTGACGGACTTTGATTTGTTTAAATTCTAAGTCACATTTCGGCAACAAAGAATTGAAAATAGTATTACTAATTAACGTATCGATTAAACTCCATTTACATTTTACATGCTACCATTCCTTGAACTTTGACAAAAACAAGACAAACAATTATAAATCTCGTTGAGTACAACATCAAAACCGTTGAAGGCTCCACTGTTTTTGCTACCCACAAACTATGTCTTGCATACGAACTGTAGAACCAGAACCGATAATCGGTAATTACCAGTCGAATCCTAAAACAATATACCATGCATTAAAATCTCTCTAAATTTCATTTAACCAATTTCATGGAATATGTTCAGCGGTAGTAAATATATTAATTCGAATGTTGCTTCTCGATAACGCAGCTAATTATTTTTGCTGAACTCAGTTGTATAAAGATGACTACAAAGCTGGCTTATCATGCTTTAGGTAAACGATATACTTACAGTATTACCATGAGACTTTAATAACTTACGACCTAGATGAAACAAAAAGGCCAATAAATTGTCTCGCATTTCAATTTTCGCTTAATTGGGTGGAAGGTTTAAAACGTTATCTCATTTGCAGATTATCGACGCACCTTTCACTAATAATGCTCTTCAATCAGCATAAGAACGTTTATTTCCTCATGTATTTTCTTTCACTTTAGTTGTTTCAAAAGTTAACATTATGCGGATTTATTGAAGATTTATGTAAGATTTCATCAAATTCCAGGGGGGACATTGTCCCCCCTGTCCCCCCTATTGCGACGCCTATGTACTTTTTTGTGCACAAGAGTGCACATTATATTATAATGTTATTGCTGATTAAATATAAACTCACTAGTTATTCAGCAATTTAAGCAGGCTATTATTACAAATGTTAATACCATTATTTTATAATCATACTAATTTGTATAATACTTTTGGTTGCATTATGCTTTGTTTTACGACTTTCTCCAATACTGCTTTCCCTATAATTAAATTTTGGTGGTAGTAATGACGATATTTATAAAAGCATCCCTATGAATATATCAGGTACAAACATAGGTCTTCCTTACATTAATATATGTTTGTCCAATTCAAAGACAACATCAACAACAACTAATATTACATGTTATTTGGATTTCAGACCGATTTACTTTTCTATAAGCGTAATAAAATCAGCTTTAAGTATGAGAGATACAATTTAGCTATTTCCTTAAATCTATGTTATCTTCCAGGTTGTCGCTCAAAAGTTGAAGCATTCCTAGTTTAAACTTAAAAAAATATTTATTCCACTACAAACTACACCCATCCATAATTTTGTCGCTCCAACAACAGTCTTCAGTCACGTATTGGATGCCGATTCCTGACAGCACATATTGTATATGCCAACAACACTCCAAGTTTCAGCCTGTGATTGTGACGTTGTTACTTGTCATTCATGTCACAAACTGAAAGATACGGATTGCTATAAAAATGACAAATCGTGATGCTTTCTATGCAATACATTTTTGCAAGAAGTGTCGATTGTTACACCTCACAAGACTCCAGTAGTGAGCGGCACATGGACATTTTTTTGAAACGAAGAAGAAGAAAAAACACTACTCAATACAAAAGAGAATAGAAACTGCATGACTTCTTACTGCCCTTTTGAAAAGTGTTCAACCATCAACATGTTTCGAAGATATAGGTTGAAAACATCAAGCTGAAAAATGTCTCTCAACATAAAACTTGACACGGCCATTTTTCTTGATATTTTGAATTTACACGTTATGGGCACAAGCTAAAGACGAGTCAAAGAGAAGCAAGCTTGATATGAGTCAGGGTCAAACACATGCAATGTGCCATGTGTAGCAACGGATGGATAGATACCTAGAAAGTAAATAGATGTGCGTTGAATATGCATGTTTATACGAATTGGCATTGGCATTCTCTTCCTTGTACCGTGAGTGAATGCACTTTAACAGTGTGAGTTTTTTCGAGTCTCACGTTGTACTTGCTCAGTCCGTGGAAGGAAACAGAGATCCGTTTCTACTCCCACATACTTTCCAAAACGTGTTAAACCAATCCATTTTTCTTTCTCTTGTTCTACAATAAAAATATTTGTTGGATGGACTAGGTAAATTTGATTGTTCGCTTGAGTATGTGCTATATATGTGTATGTACAACATAATGTTTTGAACCAAAATGGAATGCTTACTACAGTTGACAATGGTATTACACTTTTTCATACCCAAATGCATAATATTGACTTTTGGTTTTCATTTTGGCATTTGACTTCCTTAAATTTGATAAAGAAGCTACACATTATAATACATATAGTATGCTACTCTTTACCCTTTTGGTGTAAATAAATGGATGCAATCAAACGATTTAGATTATGCTAAACGGGAAGTGGTGGTGTAACCCACTAATCTAAATGAACAACATTGACATTCCATGAGTGACTAACTTCTTTTCTTGAGTCATGTAATTTCTGAGATTTCTCAAGTGCAAATCTTGTGGGCTCTGTTCACTCCATTCTCCTCATATTCATACCACCAAAGAAGGAGAAAATAAGAGAACAGGATCATCCCAGTCAACACTTTGAAGCTGCCTTGCCGCTCGCTTCCTTGTCACTTTAAACTACAGATTGCCAGCCCAGTGAAGACCATTGTTGCCTGCTGTTTCACAAATTAAATATTCAGCCAAACTCATCGCGTCAAAATCACCTTAAACCAAAATGTCTGCTTTGGTTAAGCATATGATATAGCGATGACGATAGTACTCCTTGCACAATGGACCCGTACAAAAATGCTGTACATAACGTTAACTTCTTGCATTGTATTGTAATAAGGTGAATTATTGAGTAGTTTTAAGTACTTTGTGGAAACGAAGCTATTACATGAAAACAGTATCAGTCCACTGCCCCCACTAAATATCAAAAAGAGCTGTTAATATTATGCGTACGTTAGTAAAAACTACGTACTACACACAAACCGCTTTACGCAGGCATCGCATTCACACACACACACACATGGTTTGGTCTTGGTCACTTGCTTTGCATCAAGAGAGCCGGAGTCAAGTCAAAGTCAGCCTTGCCTTAAGGATGATTCTATCCACACACATTACACATTACTGAAAAATGAGAAAGCGTATGACCTATTAAGCACTAGTTCAAGGAAATAATAGCAACGTTGAATTGGATGCACAGCATTGTTGTCGGTGAGCACATAGGGCAAAGTGTATATTATGCATGCACTCTCACATCATACGCATCTACATATTATGCATGATGAAGGTGAAAAAAAGAATTATCACTACACATATCAGCCTATTATCGGTCAGTCATCGGATTCACATGGACATAGGGTGTGGTAAAAAACTCAAATGAAGATGCCAACTACAACAGGCGTTTTTCAGTGACTTCACTGAAAGGAGATACTGATCAAAAGGCTCACTAAATTGCTTATGCCCTATTTTGTTTTACTTCAGTTCCATGACGCTTTTTTATCCTCTTCCTCTTCTTCTCTCTAACAGACAACTGCCCTTTCACTAATCACTAACTGTACGATGTTGAAAGATGTGCCGGAGTGCAAGGCAAAAGGAGGCTCTCTTCTCTTATGTAAATGTTAAATCTCTACTTGTGCATGCGGATATCAATCCTATACTTACTTATTATGCATGCTGCATTTGTTGTGGCGGCTATTGTTTTCAGATAAAAATTTTCTGCATTGTTGATAAAGACGAATCATCTAAGCAATCACTTCACTCATTTCGAACAAATCAACTCTCTCGTACAAAAGGAAAATAGTAAAAGGTTGCTTTTCTGCTTTTGTTATGAACTAGAAATTTGTAACCGCGAGAAAAAGTAACATTGAAGTTTATTGGATTAAAAAAAATCTCTTTTGATCAGTTTTGGAGATGATGTCTTTCAACGGGTTTCCCATAAATAAGTCAGTGGTGCTTATGGATGGATTTGTTGAAAGGTAACTAGTTCTTATTGTGAGCTACTATAAAGCGTAATGTAGTAGAAACTTTAGCGAGGCAGGTAGAGTGCGATTTTATTCTAATTTAAATAAGTTTAATACGAACCACAAAGATCCTTTCAAACACTCTGTCTGTGGACCTATACAATAATATATGTTTCGTTTGCACATTGCAACCTGCAACTTTTACTTCCTCTTGTTGCATATTAGTTCAGTCAATTTACAATAGCTGTTTATATATGAATACTAAACCAATTTAAGGAATATGAGTAGAAACTTTAAACCGTTGAGAGATTGGGCTACGGGCTCTCTTATGTCAATACAAATGTGGATGCATAAATATCGCACTGGCTACTATTATTATTCATGGTTTATGAGTGCCATTACTCAATGTATAGTATAGTGGAAGATGAAGCATGACAGGCTATCTTGAAGAGTCGGATAATACAAGTTTATGTTTGTCTTACAATTTTGGCATAATGAGATTCTCTTCGGAAAGACGGTTGGTTGGTAGCATAACTAACGTGCACACACATAGTAACTAATAGTTAGTGAGGTGAACTCACTTTTTTTTCTTTCTTTCTTTCTCTATAATGCTTGACTCTGTACATTGTAGACAGCTGAAGACCTATGATGACTATGATATAATAATTTGATTCATGGTCATCTTACGTCAAACTAAATTCTTTTGATAATTAAATTAACCCTTTTAAGGTCAGAGTTTATAATACACTGCTGGGTAGATGGAACACTCTTACCAAACAACGCGCTTTAAAGGTAATTGCTATACCAAATACAATCCTCTGTGCTCTTTTCCGTCACCACGAGCAACAGTTAGTTGTAATGTATAATGATAGTTGGCTATCCAATAAAGAGCACCAACTTAAGCAGATAAAGTGGTGTATTCATACTTTACAATAATGAGTACAATGCTCAAATGTTCACGCTTGTGGTGTTGCATTGCGTTTGGTATATAGTAGATTTTTCACATGCTTATTTTGTCGTGATTAAGACACACCATTGGCCTTTTGTCTATCTACCGTCAACTCGTTCAAGTTCAGGATTCTTGCCACAGTTGGAAGTAAATTATTGATATGTAGAAACAAACACTATTGTATATATATGTATGTTCAACACCTTTTCTGTTCCCGAGAATTGTTATGATCATCATTGCCAAATATAAACGAGTGAAATCGGGTTTCCCGTTTTCTTCACGCAATGTGTTAAAATCGCGTAAGCTGTATTTTCATCCAGCTTTTAGCTTACACACGGAAAAGTTTGCAGAATAAGTTCTATCACGTAGGTATTCCAGATCACACTTGTGAGTTGCATCTCTAACAGACGAGCAATATGACAAATAACAAGAACCATATTGAATTACAACGCCATTAATATAATTGAGAATATGTAGAATATATAATTAGTTTAAGTACAAAAGGCAACTCCTCTGATTTACCTGTTAACACCTTTAATGCTACATATTCTAAATTAAAGGTCTTAAATCATAATGCTGAAGTGGTTCAGATTGGTGCAAAGGAAATCGCTTCAAGCCATTGAAAGTTGTTAACCTTTTCTTGTGAAACACTTGAACCTTGATTGAGCACTTATCTGGTTTCTAGAAAGGTAAAGACAAAAGCCGGTAGAATAATCTAAAGGAAATCAAATTGATCAATTATGAAAAGGGTTGCACTCCGCTTACTTAAAAATTGCGAATATGTATTATTTCAATAAATGAGTACGTATTGCAACCTTTAGTGTTTCTGATACATTTGTACATCTATACAATTGCAACAAAGTTATTGTTATCTAGATGCTTACCCATCAATTGGAGACTTATCATCATTATCATTATGCACGCAGGACCCCAAACAACTTGTCTAGACGAGCATTTAGGTAGATTAAAATGGCTTTAAATAATTAAATTGTCAGCGAATATCTTTTAAAAATGGTCATAGTCTGTTTTAGATATGCAATTGTTTAAAAGATAAAGAAGAGCATAATTAATTTACCCTGGAATGAAATAGCCCTCACAAGTTTACATCCTTTAAATGACTCCTTAAACAATTATTTGCCTGCTGTTCAACATGACCGAATCTGCGTTTTCTGATTTCGTGTGAAAGGAACCCTTCAATTCTAAGGACTGAGTTGGTTGAACATAAACATCTTAATTGAAAATGCGTCGGGTCTGTGAGCCAAGATGTGGGGTTTATTTTGAATGTCAGTGCAACTGTCCGATAACTGTTGCAATGAATTTGAATGTGGTCATTACATTATATTAGTAAATTGTTTAATTAAGCCATTGTCTGAATATTGGTCATTTATATGAGAGGAATTACTAAGAAATTTTCTAACTTTAAAAGAGATGTGTTGACTTTATCCTGATATAGCAACTTCCCTACACGTTGTTTAAAAAACCGTTGAGTGAGGTCTACAAGAACGTCCATCTTATTTATCTTCGGAGTATGCGTTGTTGTAGTTACTTCTTAACAAATACTACAAAATTTGTAGTGTTGCACAAAACCTTACTGCTCGCCCTAATGTACATTTACAAAAGCAGCTATGAGAAAGCACCCAACTATTTTCGATTCATTTATGAAATACTGTATGGCCTACCACGTTTAAGAATACGGGAGCAAACTTTTGTAAAAGCTGTTAAAGTAATTCTACCAAGGGAGATGAATCCCATGATAAAGACCGTTGTGCAGTGGTTTCTCGCACAGAAACCTAAATAGTATGATAAATGGAAATCTGTGTTACCTGTCCACTTGTGTAACTTTCTCATCTAACATCTTAGTTCAAATATTAAATGACTTGTTGAAGATGTATAGATAGGATCACATATGACCTATGTTTCAGAAATACCTTTGGGGATCTAATAATGTCTATATCAGTCAATCAGCTATAGAGATGCATGGTCACCCATGTAAAATATATCTGGGATTTGTACACACTTATTTACAGGTATTTATTAAGCGTGTGTATAGTATCTATACATTTGTCTGTATTGTGTTGGCTTGAATTAGATGTGCAAAGTGAACAAACAAGTTATTATTCTTGGGCAAGGGTGCTATTATTAACAGTGTATTATATTATATGACACATATGAATGTTTAGAAAATGAGTAACTCAACCGTTTGTCATTCATTGCATACAGTTATTCAACATACGCGACTTTGGTTCATGGAAACTTAACTTGTCAATCCCCTTGACGCGCAGACTTCTGGAATGCGGATCATTTCTGTCACAACAGGTGGAGAAATCCTCTCAATCAGGATGATATGAGTGAAGTAGCTCGCTGCGCTGATAGGATCAATGCGGTATTGATTTTGTGAGTTGTCATTAAGTGAAAGAGGTAATCAATTAGGTTCAAATAACTAACTCGAGTTAAAATTTAGCTTGGTGTGCAAGTTATGGTCCTGAACGATGCAGAATGGTAGATTCTTAAACGTTTCAAGAATGTTTAAGATATGATTAAGTGGATTGTTTGAAAATTAATTCCCATGAAAATGATTCATTAGAAAACTTAAAGCCATGTACTTGAATTATGGTTAAATGACTTTTTATGCAACACAACCTGACGCATTAATCACTCTTTCAAGTATTATTGAATAAATGCAAGGGCGAAGTAGGTCGTTTGTTAAATAGCGGGCAAATGATTAAACTGCGTGATTTTATAGGAGCAGGATACTAATACAATTTAACATCTTTGAACTGACGCCTGTTTCATGGAATTACAGCTTTTTTGCTGTCCATCTACATTAAAAACAGTACAGTGGCACATGTTAGCCACCTCGTCCAAACATCTGCATCAATTATTAA
Organism: Orchesella villosa; assembly: GCA_036850725.1. Taxonomy (NCBI): domain Eukaryota; kingdom Metazoa; phylum Arthropoda; class Collembola; order Entomobryomorpha; family Orchesellidae; genus Orchesella; species Orchesella villosa. Next base: position 60,857 of record JAANSM010000023.1, on the reverse strand, counting down.
TATAGCGTACCACAGAGAACGTGATTCAGAGATTGTATTCAAACAAATATTATGTACAATTTGCTATCTGTTAAACGATGTTTTTATCATTTACGCACATCCATATATAAATATGTACCTGATAGCTATAAAGTAGAGTCAGTCATGAGCCTGAGCTCAGACTGACTGAACTGCATTTTCCAATGCTACTGCGTTTTATTTCAAAGAGAATACGAATCTGACATTGAAAATCCAAATAAAAAATCCATCAACACCTGTGTAACTACAGGAATGCATTCTCAACGGGCTAGAACTTCCTTGACATGGTACTTCCATAGAAAACTCTCCACTATCCAGGTGGAAGTAATCCATGTTTGCTTTGAAAACAATTGAGGAATGCTATAAAAAATCAGATTCACTACTATACAAATGTAACCTCTATATTATTTGACTAAGACGTCAAGCCTATGACAAATATAAACGTGGATATTATAGAACTCAATATACATTAATAAATAGTTAATTCATGTGCATATTATGTCTTACCACGACATATAGATTTAGTTTCAAAATTTGGAAGCACATCCCGAAAAATACGTTTTAGATGAAAAAAATATTAATTGAATATCATTAACAAATTACCTAATTTACAAAATTTATGCCGATGTCCTGCCTCAGACTGACCTTGTAAGCGGACGCATTGCATGCATACAAACCTCAAATACGTAAACAGCTCTTTTTTTCAGACAACTATCTCGTGACGAATGTATCTGTTTGATTATATTATGGCTAAACAGACTGCACGTTAATGAACATTGGCTTAACGTGTGTATTTTGAGCAAATTATTGTTTTGATTAACCGAGTGTGATCCATCATGTATTTATCTACTGTGGGGTTTACTGCTGTTGTGGCTAACTTTAATGCTCAAAATTGCGAAAATCTTAATAGGAAGTAAATATATACAATGTTAGTACTAGTCCTGGAATTACTCGTGTATTTGTTTTGGAACATAACACAAACCAAGCTGTGAGTTTACCCATAAAAGTTATATTATAACAATTGGGTGAGGTATGTAAGTGTAAAGTTTACGTCCACCAACCATTAACAACGTTTCTTCTATAAAACATTCATTATGATTTGATCCAAACTGCTTAATATGAACTAATATGACTACTGTATGGTTCAATGAATCCAATAAGGATGATTACTGACTTAATGTTATATGCGTCTTAGATTTTTCAAGTGTATATAGGCTGTTAAACACTTCTAACAATTTCACTCAATTCAATTTAAGGATTAAACAAAGGGATTTTTAAGCATAATTGCATTGTGAAATAAAAAAGTAGCAGTTTACAAAGAACAGGTCAGATCAATTGAAAGCAGTTCCTGTCATCCTGTTTTTTAGTGTCGATTCATCATGAATATTTATATTGTGCAAACATGGATATACACCAAAGTACGACATAATAGAGGGTGCAACAAAGTGAGTCTCTATTGCTTAAAAACGTTAAAAAAAGATTTATTACAGTACTCTGTTAAGGTTTTATGGAACTGGATGGAATAGTTCATATTTAGACAATTATTAGAAAAGTCATGTTGACTACAGTACACTTGATGTGAGTTAGCAAAGATATAAATTATGTACAGTAAATTGGTGACATGTAAAACGAGCGGTTCAAAAATCAGCACAGAGATATATATATTTATGCGTTGTTTTGCTTTAAACATAATATTTGGATTGACAAAAATACTATGTGCGGGGTATGCATATTATTTATTAAATGTATAATTTGGATATATAGATATGTTGGAATACATTATGTTTCTGTCCATGTGTACTTTATAAATATTTGTCCTTTTCCCTCTAGCTCAAGTTTCATGCTTTCCTGTATGCTTGTAATGTAAGGAGGTCTGCTACTGCTGGCTGGACTTCTTAAAACTCTTTCCCAATACATTCGAATGGAGCAACTTAGATGAAGCACTCTCTCACCCACTCAGGTAGGCTGACAAGAATACAGCGGATGATGGTGAGGTGAGAGAGCGAGAGATAAAGGATGGCTAAGGAGCAGAGAGAAACGAGATGAGAGCAGAGAGCATCTACAACAAATTTGAAGCTCCAACACTGACGTTCCTCGCACTGCTCAGCTATACTTTTGTGGCAGTGATCGCCAGTGCTTCACGAAACCCAGACGACATCACAGAGTTGCTCTCTTCATGCATTATTTTTTCGCGTGCATGTAAAAAGCAATATTCATTTGCCACACAAACAAACAGTATATTATATACTCACAATTTCTAGCGCTTTCTTCTTTACGTTTCTTTTCTAAGTTTGTAAAGTGATTTCTCCAACAAGCTTTCTTCTTGAATTTCTTATTTATGAAATCAAGAGCGACGTTTTTTTAAAACGTAGTAGGAAGTTTTTGGCTATAGAATATCAATGGTTTTTTTTTTCAGTACGAATTCAATTTATTTAATTGGTTTGTGCATTGTTTAGTTTGAGCCAAAATTTTATATTGTATAAGTAGTATGCTGTATAGAAGTAAAAGAATGACAATAATTCTTCGAAACAGTTTGAGAAGCTGCAATGAGACATTTACAATCGAATGCATGATTCTTGGAAGCTCCCAAATGAAAGTATGTGCACAAAACCAGAGTCAAACTCTGTCGATAAACACCACAATGAAAAACCTCCAATAGCCCACTCATGCTCTCAAGTGTGTATGTTGGTGATATACTAAAACTGTGCGTGTGAACCTCACTTGACACTATTACGGAGTTGTTGAGAATATTTTAAAATTATTTCCATTCAGCTTGGTAGTTTAGTTATCAACACCAAACCTGTGAAATCAGAATTACGTACGATTAACTCCTGACTACACCTACGTTTCAAGAGTTTGAAAACTAGACAGAAAAAATTGATAAATACGTAGAATAATGGTCCAACGTGGACAACGCTTAAGCTGATTTTGTCAACTGTAGGATTAACTACACTCGTGTTATCAGAAAATAGATTTATTCAAATAAGTGAGCTGCATCAATGAATGAATCGGGAGCAGACTACCCACTTCATCAAAGAGAAACATTTTTTTAAGAAAACTAACCCACAACAAGTGAATACATTGAAAAAGTGTGTAAAACACATTTATCTATCTAGCACTACAAAAAACAAGACATCAAGTCTGCCAAAACTGACCCACACGAGGTGATACATACATTATTTTTTATCGTGTCACAGTGATAGAAATTCAATCACTGCGGTAGCAAAGTGCTGAAACCAAGTAACTGTCGTGAAAAGAATAACACATCACATCAATACGCAGTGTGTGTAGCATTTGTATCTGGTTCAGATTTGATGAAAGCAGTCGATATCTTCAACTGGGTTTGAAATGACATTAGTGTTAGCCCCCAACATACAATTGTATACACGATTTGATAACCATGCAATGTAAAATATACGAAATGTTTTAGTTGTAGTAGGAACAACAGTAAATATTCTGTAGTAGTATTGGAACGCACGTATGGTTTTACACAAACATGCTATCAGTAAAGATTACAGAGTTATTATAAGCAGGGAACATAATCTGTTACTACATTTTTAGCAAGGAGCATTTTGATGTAACATACGTGTTGTATTATTGATTACATTATAATGCTATATACGTTCCGTGTAAAAGCAATGAAGTATTTTTTCCCTTCTGGCTACTAAACTACGGCATGGTTGATAAAACTTTATTTTATGATTTAGTAGATGAGGACAAAACAAGACAAGCTGCCACTGTTGTCGTAACAGTAGTTACATGAATGTCTAACTGTCAAATCCTTTGCGCAAATCTTAGAGAGCTACGGCAATAAAACATTGTCATTCCATAAAAAGCATTAAATTAACATTATTCTTAATTTTGTCACTTACAATCAGGAGAAAAGTGCTACTGACACTTGTGTACTTTTGTAATTTGACGTTTTGTTCTTGTAACAGAGCCTAAAGTGCACTATTACATTACTCATGGGAGAAGGAACACAATGTTTCATCATCAAACAATGAGCAACTTGAGAAAAAGCTGAATGAGTAATTTATTAAGAGAACAAAGTACTTTTGCATATGAAGAATCAAACTTTTATGACCGTGAAATCAAGGGATGTAAAGTCATCAAGAGGACAAGAGAGATACAATTCATCCAGATTGAGCACCCCGAAATGTGCTATTATATGTAAATTAATGATCTAGAATTGCAAACGAGCACTTCAGAAAACAAGATTGAAGACAGCGGATGCAGTAAGGAGTCAAGAGATATAGTCAAAGAGATTGCTTGTGAGTGGGGCAAAGTGGGACAGGGGATAAAAGTAAAGTGAATCAGTTTATATTTCGGATACCACTTAAGCTGTGGTGCTGCGGAGGAGAAGCGGACGGTTTTCGGGCCGTTCCGCTTTTTCGTGGCTCCCACAAACGGGGACTCAATGTCCTACCAACGAACGAATGAACATCGACAAAAAGTAAGAACAACATTATTAATATTTTCTTTCTTTGGCTGACATATAAATAAATATCTAAAAGCTGCTGTAATGTAAGCTTCGTCTGTCTGTAGTCAATCCCTTGTCTAACACACAATACTCTCTTAGCTGACTTTTGACCCTAACTCTGTTTTGACAGCTAGGAGACGTTAAATCGAACTGCGGGCTTATCTAAATTACAAGCAAAGGCCTGTCATTCTCCGCACTGCTTTGCTTTTACTCTCTAGCTTTAGTATTCATTCACTTCATTCGTTTTACAGCTACGGTAAAACTACACAGGGAGAAGAATAACAGTATTTGTTTTTGCATAAGAACTTACTATGATTTTATGCATCCCACTTACGTCTAGCGATAAGAATCAATCCGTTAATGTCAGCGTATTTCATTTCTTTCTTCGTGTTGCAAAAACTAACAAGGCTTATTACCAGCTCTAATTGCTAGTCATGGAAGGAAGATGCACACAAGGAACAAGGCAATAATCATGACCATCATATATCACCCATATTATAGGCTTGAGATGAGCTATTAATGTTGCCATATTTGTACAACAATTTATGGTGGTTTAGGGGCGCCACTTGTGCCAATTCTCATAAAGAGTAAGGTTTTTTTCGTCTAAATATATTTTCAAATTGAAAGTGACATTCATAAAGTTCCGTTAGAGGAGGAAATATTATATTGAATTTGGTTAAGGGTCATTTTATGGACTTCTAAAATATCTATGCAAGTGAGGCGGGTGCTAAAGGCAAGTGATAATAATGAAGGTTAAAGCAGAGGCCAGTCTGCACAAGTAACGAGGAGAATTAGATAGATATTACGGAATATAATATACAAAGCATATTGTGCGTAAATAATAATTCAAAGGACCTTCTTTTCACAGTCATATTCGATAATACTCTTAAGGAATTCATAGAGGATGGAAGTGAAGAAGTCAGGGGCAAAAAGAAGAATCAACACAGTAGAGGTTCAAGAGGATTTTCATATCGGCATTTTCAGGTGTAATGAAATTTTATGACCATGCTGGGGCTGTAAAACATTTCTGTCTAGTACTGGAAAAGGCCCTCCTACAGACTTTGGAATCCGTTTTGTTTTTCCCGAAAATCTCTCTTCTTTTTCTTCATCCATTATAGAATAACACACACAATATAAACTTATTATATATTGTAACAGAACAAGTATCATCATCTCATAATATCCACCAAAAAGCAACGCACCAAAAACGTACAGTAATGTACACTATCATATTATTGCGTTCTTATACAAAAAATCACATCACATCATGCGCCTATAACACGGTTAAATGTATGGATATATAATGTAATGTATGTATATCTATGTGTGTTTACCTAAAGTAAGTGGTAGTCTAAGCACCATTATTTCCATTACAATTCACAAAAAAAAATTCTTGGTTTCAGTGTTTGTTGTTCAGTTATTATATTATTTATTCCCCTCTCTTTCTCACTCTTCTTGGCAGTTCCTCCATTGCAATCAGTCTATACATCTATAATATTTTATCTGTAGGTGTAGCATTACACACAAAATATGATTGAACTATTCCGAATGAGCTTTTCCTCCTCTGCTATATAGCTAAAGCAGCTTAGCATTAGAGATATACAATAAACATTGGGAAACCTTTTCGTCGTAAGGTCCACTCTTGATGTCCACCTCATACAATTGGAAACTACAATGTATAAACTTAATACCGTGCATTACCGGCTCGGCACTCCTTCCCATCTAATTCCCAGGTGACCATTATTAGAGGTCAGACGACCCAAAAAGAATCATTATTTCCACCAGGAGTTGTTGCTCATACTAAAATGACAATTTCTGTCGTACGCTTTTCTTCCTTGAACACATATACAAACGTACATAAGTAAATTCTACGTAACTTATATACGTTTGTAAGTAAGAAGACAACCCTTCTTTCACAAAAATGTTTCACCATTTGCAACGAAACACAACTCAATCACCTTCTTCAAAGACATGATGGGATGCGATGCCTCTATGATGTCTGCTCACTATATACTCCTCATTCCTCTCTCTCTCTCTTGCATTCATCTTGAAACTGGGATGACAAGGAGACAACCGGTCACTTTCTGGTCGCATACCATGTTGCTATAAGTCATGCTTATTGGAGCACCTTCCTTCCCTATAATTCTTTTATTCACAAAAGAGCCAAGTTTCATTCACATGTTTCACTGTCTATACAACCATCTTCTCTTTCAAACAATTCAGGACCGCAATAACTCTTCAATACGGTAGACCGTAAGATCGACTTAAATAAATGAGTGAGAAAGTAAGAGAGAGAGAGAGAAAAAAAACAAGGTGAAAAAGACGAAGGGAAACGATATACAAGCATCTTCAGAAATAACAGGTACTTTTGCTTTTGCCATGTAGGCGATGACCATGCATACAATAATCTATGCACTGGTTTTAAAACGCAAAGTTCTATATACTAAATACTAAACAACTTCCCATTTTTTATATACCCCAGTGTATTCTATTCTCGTAAAACTTGCAATTCAAGTGTTTTACGGCTGACACGCTGTAAGACAGTTTTTTTACAACATTCCAAGTTTGTTATTTGGTGTAAGTTTTGTGAGATTGCCTTCGTATCATCACTTCTCAACCACTTTTCCTCTTTTGTTCATCAAATGATTTATGCACATAATTGCATTGCTCATTTCAAGTACCACCATTTCACTTTGTTGCATTTCCTAACGAAAGTGATTCATTTACTCAGTTTCTATGTGACCTCATCACAAAATCAGTTGTTAATTGTTGCAAACTCACAGAAATCCAGTTACTTGAATCACGCATATTATATGCACCTACACACATTTTACTTTCCATCTAATGTCCGTCTATCAACCGTTGTCCACACGAGATAGGGATGGTATGCATGGATTGCAGGGTCGAAATCCATCTTGAGCAATTTAATAAAGTTTGTAAGCGCACCAAAAAGAGACAGAAACGAGTCATCTGGTATGCTCCGTGTATTATCGTAGCGTGTATCTTAATCCTTCCCACATTCTTGTTGGGTATGCATGCAGTCATGTAAAAATACGTATTGATTTAAAATATTATTTCATTTCATGCTCTTTCTTGTAATCAAAATTCACATTCCCTTGTTGATTAATTCTCTTTCCTGGAACGCATTCTCGAAGATGCAGAAGAGTATCTTTAAGGACTCTACATCTTTCTTTTCTCATTTGGGATAGCATTTGGTAGTGGAACCTGTACACAGACACACATTTTAGAATGGCTGTGGACGCGCCTTTATTTGCTGAATTGATTTCACAAATGTCTCTTACAACAGAAGAGTAACAAGGCTCACTTGATGATAAGATTAAGACACATGAGTGACTTTGTAAAGAAGAAGATGGAGAAGAAAAGGAGAATCATGCTACACTATTTAACTAAATGTGTGTATGGATGGATGAACTCCCGTGTGTTTATTCATAAACAACAAGTCCGTCATAATGATAATATGAATTATTATGAACATACATGGACTCACAAGTTTTTATGCATGTATGTGCTGGATTCTACCTATAAATATAGGTAGAATTTCATAGTATTTTGTTGAGAAATACCAAGTACCTGCATTGTTTGCCTGATTGAAAAAAGTAAAAGAGATTATATTATGAGTCGTTTCGTCCTCTTCAGCATAACCAAATGTTTTTGATATTGCATTCTGCAAACCGCATCAAACTGGATGCATTAAAGGTGCAACGAATAACCAAAAAGTTCATTTACCAAACACTTAGCAAGTTCATTGCTGTCTACAAAATGAACAGACGGACAACCTGACCAATTGCATAAAGTGGAACACCACTATGTGTATTTGGGCAAAATATAAAAATAGCTTGCGTGGACAATAACAAATGGTTTTGCTAAGGTAGTATGTACTAATATAATTTTTCCTATCGATTGAAGGAAACTTTTGGCCTTAACATTCCCTTGAAACACAGGTGAGCTTAGGTAAGATGACTCATGTAAAGGAAGTATGAAATAGCATTGATGCTCTTGCATCATGTACAGTGCAATTCTCATGCCTTAGGTACAGGCACACCACGTGCGAGTTTCTTTTTGTGGAATGATCTTATTCAGAAGAATACTACTTCGCAGCGCAGAAGGAAAAGCACAATAGACATTTTTGACATAGACGCGGCACACTGCATTGATTATACAAGCAAGCGTCGAAAGATGCCATATTTTGTTGGCGAAAACAGTTGTCTCCCCTGAGAACCAACAATTAAAATTCGACACGCATTGTGCATAACTTCAAACCGATGTAAAAATTGAGTTTAGTAGTGAGCATGCGTAAGAGCATAAACATACAATAAATGTATTGTCCCTCAGAAATTGCGATCCCACCAACTGAGTTCGCAAACATACATGCTGTACGGTCACAATTGTATTGGCTATTATGGTATGCTGCTGAACTGCCGTCACAGTCGTCAATAGGATACACTATCTGGTGTTTTCCAAACGTCATGTTACTTAAAATCAGTTACTATTGATCAGAATGGCAGTTGTATGTGACGCATCAGGATGCAAATGACTGAGCTTTCAAGATCCACTCATGTGTGTGCAAAATGAAAGGTTTGGACGCGATCATACATATCGATAACTAATTACCATAGTTAAACATTGTCCCCAAACACTAAGTAGGCATATACGTACATCACTTTGACAATTGTATACTTACATTTGAAGGATATGCATTACTGTGACGAATGCCTTATAATGATAGAAATTTATAAACGGAGTTACGAAAGTAGCCCAAGCACTAAGTTGCATTAGACAATTAAGGTGCAGTGTAAAATTTATCAATGAATTGCTAGCGATGTCAAATAATAGAATGTACATAAACTAGGGTTATCAATTTCGGAATTTTTAAACTAGATTCGAGATATTGAAATGAAAGTCTTAAAATATTTCAGCAAAACTTAGGCATCACAGACAGACAAAATGAAAACACACCGTAGTGGTCAACACTTCATAATGACGATAATTGCAAACACAAAGTACAAATATGCATAACAGTAACACCGACTGTGTAACAAACAATAAATCAATAGAAAATTCTCTTTGTGCATTGTTTATTTATGATGATTATTTTTAGAATTCCAAGAACAAAAAATGTTGCGAAAGTGCACCAGGCACCAGTGTTCCAAAATGATGGATGGCCGGAATAGATTTCAATATTTAATGTCCAGATTAGTGAAATAAATGTTGTACCTGATGTAATCTCTGTAGCGGTGTAAAATTTATAAAAGAATGCTAATTATGTTGTTATAGGATTTGACAAATTTATCAAATTCAGTATAAATGATTACGCCGTAATACTTAATTAGAGTCGAATGTGTTCCAGATTTATGATTTACCCAAAATATTAGCCGCATTTGTATTGTATCTTACGTATAATGGTGGAAGAGAGGGACAATGACGTTTAGACGTGTGATCGTGTGCTATTCAAAGCTCACTGAGGCATTGAGCTGTAAAAATTATAATTTCAATGCACAATGCCACTGTCACTTTGTGCTTCCTCAGTGAACTTATAGAACAACGAGATATCTTTGAAGGGCAGTGAAATGGACAAACAATTTACCCACAGGTAAATCCATTCGTAATCTTATTAATCATAAAGAGTTCCGTGTCCCGAATCAAATTTACAAAACATATCAGTGACCATGAAAAGAGATGTGAGTGATGGAATGTCACGCATACATAGGTTTTTATCAAAATGCTATACGTATGAATACACATGTGTATTACGTAGGAAATCGCGTTGCGGTGTAAACCATAATCCTACCAGGAATATTTACATTCACGAGATGTCTGAAAAAGTTTTGTTTCATTTCACAAAACAGTACAAAACGCATGTTTAGATGATATTCATCAAATTAGTTTGAGTAGGAAAGGAATTGTGGTTGGCTGTGACTCCTAAATAATATAGGAAAGAGATGATCGAGTGACAAAAACAAATTCTATAGATTGGAATCAGCACCAATTATTTATGTACATCCAGCTTAAGGTTTAAGCCTTGTGAGGGCTAAAGCTCCATCTTCTTTTCCTTCGCATGATTTTTACGATTTAGATTTTGAAGATAAGTGCTGATATAAAGTAACAATCCGTCAAACGCATCAAATATCACTAAATATTTTAATGCATAACGTGTGAGAAAGCTGTTAAAAGAATTTAGCCGACGTGTTGAGGCCTCCCTCGTTTTAGTTAGCAATGGGCTGATACAAGTAATTTTGTAATAAACCTAAAGAAAAAACGTGTAAACCATGCATTTCATTGCGTGACCATCTCATATACGGAGGTTGAAGTGTGGACGCACTTACCGACCAAAAGTTGTGTCAGGAATTTCCTCAGAGAAATTAAATATATGTAGAAAACATGCACAAAAAAGTCGAAAGTAGAAGGCAGAAAAACACGCGTGTAAATAATATTACAAGATAAATGCCTAAAGGAGACTTTGAAAAGCTAATGGCTAATACGTTGCGCCCCCATGATGATAATTACTTCTTCAAATAAACTCTCTTGCTTGCTTGTTAATTGACCTCGGAGGAGCAAGCAAGTTACAACAGCCGTTCTGTTGGAGTAACAGTTGCAGACTCCCAATAATGCGTGAGTCCATTTAAGAAATCTTGAGAAGGGATTAAATTATCTGCAAAGTTATAGAGGTACATCTTCACACGAAACAAAACATAACAAACGGTGTTAATGCACAAAGCGAATGAAAAAGCAATGATTTAGGAATTAGAGGAACCAGAAAATGCAAATACCAAAATGTATTATGGCATCTTGCTTAATATTGTACAATGCTCGGGTATCTCAACAGATAACTACTTTTCAAGGAATATACGCAGTTAATGGAAATGATAATTATTAAAAAATCCGCTGTGTGTTCCCTTCTACTTATAGCTTCTACGAATGAGGAATCACTTTTGATCCTTTTTCTAGGTAAAATATGATGGCCACCAAGAAAGTTGTTGCACGATGTTATGACCAAGGTCTGCGGCTATTATCACTGCTATCAGTTAAGGTGTAGGCTGACTTGCCGGCTGATGCATTAATCAGAGCTTTCTGAAAAGTTGACTCGATTTGTTACAAAGAAATCATGTCACTTTGACTGATAAATTTAGCATAAATACAAACTCTTAGTGAAGTGAGATAACTTTGGCCACAAAAAAAAAGTGCTAATACTTTCGGATAAGCTTGTGGAGATTAGAATCTTAACATAAATAGATGTCATCCCTTTTCTCTAATTTGCAACAACTGGTCCTTTTTTCATGTTCTGTTTTCTTATAGCATGTAAATCATCTTATGTAGAAAAAATCTCTCAACAATCATATACCAGCATAATTTTTGTGCTTATATTATTTGAAAGAGGATTTCATAAGGAGGATCATCAAAGGTGTAAACATATTGTCATTTAAGTGCTTGTTGCTAAATGAGTGTAATAATTCATTGTATTTATGTGGCATGCATAAATGTCCTAGTTGTAAAAAGCATGTAAATCACCGTGTGTGCAGTTCTCGTTCCAACAACTAGCCATGAGAACATATTTTTTTTATTTCGGAACATGCAGAATTTCTGGTTGCATTGAAGTAAAAAGAAGAAGAAAAAAACTATCCTTAGAAGCAGTTTCTATCCAAGTGCAACTTGTGTGTCTCATGCATTCACTTTGTGCGAGAGGGCCATGAAATATGGACATGACTGTGGATTTTTTTATTGCCGACATTCATCATCTGTAACTCATACATTATTTGTGATTTGCCTGCAAACAGAAGAGATAGAAAGCCATCCTGTCCTGCGACTACACATTACAACTAATCCAGGAAGGAGTCTAAGATTTATAATATGGAATGGAAGGAACATGTCTCCTTTTAAACAGCTTCGTTCATCTCATACCATAATCCAAATGAATCAAATTGACTAATACTTAATGATTGGTGTAGTAAATAGTTGGATAATACATAATAAAAAAAAATGTGTGTGTATGATATCTGCGAAGGTGTATGGTTCATGTAATATCATTTTTTATTGTATCTGTCCACTTTCCTGTCTGTTACAGGATTAACAAAGAGCAAACTGGTAGACTCACTTTTCACATTTTACTTGTGTGTGTCTATTGTGGCGAACATACTTCATCTTTCGCCATTTCATCTGACACGTCAGAAAATGTATTTGGCGAGAGATCGTTACTTTTTCTCTAATGCGGATTTTACTTTATTTTTCCACTTTACTCCTTGTTGTTTACTTTAATTTATTCCTGTCTCACGACCACAAAGCGGATTATGTGGTATCAAGTATGCAAATTTAATGAGTTGCAGTTTTCTAGACTTCTTTCTACGGATTAAGCCGTCTTTATCTAATTCGGAGTTGACTTAAAATCTTATAATCACTGTAATAGGTACGGTATTACAGGAGAGAAACATGATAAACGGACGCTCAGTTCTACATGTGCGACATTAAAACTTTGCAATTTATATTTGTGCTGCAAGGCACAAAACAGTTTTACTTTTTGAGACCAACCTGAAAACCGTCTGGGGCATCTCTAACTAACTCGATTTGCGACAAATAGGCGCTAGATTAATAAGAACAGCTTTTTCTACCTTATTTATGATGATGATCGGGATTGGATTCATTGCTGAGATTTTTTTATATGTCGTCGTAAGTACTCAAAGGACTGGCCTCTTCAAATCTTCATTTAAAACAAGATCTGTAGACAGGATCTAAAGCTTATTTGGAAAATTTCCAGTTATTTCAATACATGTACTTATGTGCTACACCATCCTCTTGACTAACTTCAATGAAAGTAATGAAATTAATACTATGATTATTTTTTTTGAAATCAATCATACTCAGACAATAATTGATTTAGATATAAAAAGTTTTACCCCACTATATATCTAATCATAAGTATGTATATATATACACGTGTGGGCACAAAATTAAATTAGTACCTGGATGATTGATTGCATGTTCAAGTCAAGTTGCAGATTACCCAGTTGAGAAGTTTAGGCTCGAGGTGTCAAGCAAAACGTTTAAAAAATACATATGGATAATTATTTATGTTTTGACAGAAAGTGTATGATATGTACCATTCTTTAACACTTTTAGAGCTTACTTTATATTCTACATGTTACACAAAATCTCTTATGTAAGAACAATAGAAACTCAAACAACAAAAATCAAACGATTCTTGGTCGCAAATGTTATTCTATGTAGTTTTTAAGTTCAACATCTTTCGTTTGTATATATTTTGTGGTCGACACAAGCGCTCAAGTTTTTTCCCTGCTTGTGCAATAAGATATATCTGCTCCTATTTAGCCCGTGTATATAAAATTTGATATTTGAAATTAGTACCTGAATTGAATCTACGCGCATATGAATTAGTTTATTCTTGTTCACGTTAATACTACATGTATTAAATGTGGGAATGAAGGGAGAATTCGTTATGAATGAACATTATGAATGAAAAATTTAACATGCGTCACAAAAACATTTTTCGCAGTAGAGCGTGTTATCAGGCAGATAGAATTTACTTATCAGCAACAAGCAGAGCTATATTTTACCACATTAGAATAAAAACCACGCAATGTCCCATAATGAAAACTTGACAGTTGTTTTAAGTACCTATACTAAAAGACATACTAATACTAATATGAATGTAGGGAATATAACGTAGAAATAAGTAACGGAATGACGTTTGAAACTCTTGTCACCAAAAAATCATATCAACCAAAAATTCGTCGTTGTGTTATCAGAGATGTAAAAGCATATATCTTCAAGTACGAATGAAAATGGAATGGAATGTGGATTTGATGTGGGAGGCTACAGTGTTACGGGATTTCATAGCAAAAGAATAGTATTATACATTCGAGAACAATCAGCACCATTCCAGGTTGACTTTCGCCTATTGTAGATAGTTCTTTAGAATTTCCACACAAAAAAGTATCCGGTTCGGTCTGTAAAAATGTTTTGATACCTAAATCGCCATACAAACTCGGTGTGAGTCAGTAGCTATATGATATACTCTTGCAAAGCCGACAGAAAGAAAAAGTCCCTCCTCTTGGCTCTCATCGTACAGAACAGAGCCAACAGCTGCTTTATTGTAGTAAGTGACACCAATTCATTACATTCCCTTTTTTGTGCCATTAAGAGAATTCCACAGAATCGGCCCGGTGGACAGTTACTAAGTAAGTACTTAGACTACATTTCACACAGGAAACTGGAAAGAATTTAGATAGTCTGGGGGACAATGTGCATAATACAATGTCGGCTATTACATGGTATATACAGTGGCAGTCATGCGCAACCAATGATAACGATCATTATTATGAATACACGGGTTAGTTTCATCTGTCACAAATTCAGACTTTTTATGTGTTAATTTGTAGGCAAGAGGCACAAATAATCACTGAATTTTAAGACCTGTTGCAACTCCCGACCAAACATGCATAATATGAAATCCATATAAAATTATCTCAGAGAATGTACAGTTGGCCCTATACGATTGAGAACGGAAGCCTAATGGCGGACATAAAGTAGGAGAACAAAAACGAAAATCATGTAATTCGACAAGAGTACATAATACGCATGCCATGAAGGCACATCTTCAGTGAACTTGAAGACGTAATAGAAAGGAAGGCATCATGATTACAGGGGTTTTCTTATATAATCATCATCTAAACTATCACCTTATCTCCAGCTAATCATCATTTTCTTTGATAAGGAGACTAGTAAAACATGGGAGCCTCTAATCTTAGGAGTACTACTTTCTGTAAGGACAATCAAACGTCGGGTTTGTGCACCCAAATGACGGGGACACAACCAGCGACGTCAACTTGGTTTTATCTCTACGCTCAACTGTCTAAATACCTGGGATCTGGGTAGACAAAGTCTCGTGTAAACCCTAACGCACATACATTTATCCCTCTATTTCGTCTCTCTCTCTCTCGCTTTGAGAAGACACAAAGACAAAAATACAATGTTTAGGTAAGACAACACACAAAATAATCTAAAACATCTCAAGATCTTCTTACCTTCTGGGATCTTCGGTCATTTTTAGAAGTTTTAGATGGATATGTATGCCCAGAGAGAAATGAGTGAGTAGAAAAGAAGTATAACACATGTAACAGAATACCATAGGGTACACATGTACAATGTTTCACGTGATATGGAATTTACCAGCGACATCCTATTCAGGTAGGCACGCTGTCCGTCGCTTGTTTCTAACAAAACTAACCCATTCCCAAATGATTTAAGTATGTGAGGACGAGCATGAGTGAGGCTTTAAATCTTTTTGCCTCCTCACCTGTTTACTTCATTCGTTTGTATAGGAAACCGAGACATGTGGGCCTTTGATATGAGACAACAAACTCGAAAATGTGCCTCACTGACACTGACAAAATATGATATATGTGGACCCTTTGGAGTTAAGAAAAAATTATATTATGAGTATATACAACATTAAAAACATCCAACTTTTGAATACACTCATGCCGAATTATAGGATCAGAAAAAAAGGAGAGAATAGACACAAGTAAATAATAAGTCAATAGCCAAAAAGAGTACACACACATGCCATTCCAAATATTTATAGCTTGGTCGCATTGCTCCTCCACGCCAGGCCAGTTCACCTTTCGCTTAACATCCCTTCATCATCATCATCATCATCAGCGTGATTCTTATGCTTCTTCTAGCTTAGCTAACGCTAACCAAACTGATGATGAGATGTTGGAGTTGGTTGCTTTCATTGAAATACAATCTGACTCCGTATGGGTCCTTGGAGCGCATTATCCACCGCCAGAACTCACTGAGAATGGCCAATATGGTATGTATTCTTGGTTATTGGTAAATGTTGTGATGCCGCTGTGAATCGAATTAAGTATTTTTTCAACAGTTAGGCCCTGGGTTGTGAGGTGAATTTGGAATCAATTGCTCATCACATCACAATTGAAAGAGGGGGTAAAGGTAAAATGCTATCGAGACATTAGAGATAGTGTGAGCGCAACTTTTTATTTTTATTTTGTAAAAGGTGAAAATATAAAATAAACGGAACTGGCATACCCACAGAGCATAAAATAATAGTGATGCACATACTGGAGGAGAGCTAATCTCTCTGTACATATAACTCGTGCATTCATCCTTTCTTTTTTTAACTTCACCTCTCTCTTCTTCCATCGAAACTGACTAGCATTAAAGGGAAGCTCCATTGACTGACTCCTGATGACGGCATGACTTTTACCCTTGTCTGTGTATCCCATGCGATGATCTGTATCCGCTTCCTCTAAGATATGATAAATAAAATGGTTCTTCTTACCAGTTACCACACCGCTGTTGATGCTGATGATGTTGATGTTGTTTCCAATAAATAAGAAAAGAAATAACAACCGTTGAGTGGCACCTCATCCAGATGTTGTAATATAAAACTAACAAGCTATCACCTCCTTCCATTATATTCATATATGTATATTTATTGTAGCCTTTTCTTCCCTTCTCAAGTGGAATTAATCTGACATGATCCTCATTTAGTTTTTTTTTTCAATGTTCAAACTGAGTTGAGAGAGGGAGAGCGATGAAAAAATGTTATGAAAGCTTCCGCTGCTTGAATGAAATGTTTTGAAGAAATTTTAATTCATACGGACAGATTTTATGATGCGGAGAGATGAGAGCTATGGTTAAGGACTCGTAATTCGTTTGTTGAACGCCTAATTTAATATAGATACAATATATGAAGTGATCATCATGCCCAAACACCACCATTATTTTGAGGTGCTCATTGTCCAATATTTTTTTTGTACTCTTGATTACACACTGGAGCATAAAATCAAGCCCAAATATTTAATCACGATTACAAACCTCCTGTTTTTTTTTTGTCGGAGAAAATTGTATACAAAACCAATGATAATTTTGAAGTTTTTTTTCACCTATGGTTGCATGAACCACTTGATTAGCTTACACATTTCACGCGTTTAAGAGAAAAAGATTCTTTAACTAGATATTATGCATTATATTATTAAGGGCTGCTTGTTACATAGTAACGTTTGTGTATATTCTCGGATTCCTGTCTGTTTTTGAGAGAGAAGTACTTGAAAACGACAAAATTCTATGAAGATCGATGGGATCTGCATCTACAAATCTTATATAAAGATAAGAAAGTATCTGTGTCGAGCATAGGTGAGCCTGCCTCCAGACATGTGAGCCCTTTTCGTGGTTATAAGACAAGAACTTCTCAAAAGGTAGATTTTGTGTTAGTTTATTTTTACCTTTTTTTCCTTGCTTTTGTCTCCGACTCTTTCTTCACTAAACACAATTACAACTTCATCGCCGTGATCAAACTATAATAGCAGTAGCATAAGCATCCGGTCTTTGAAGACGAAGAATAGACACAAAACAGAAAGCCGTAAAAAACTCATGAAACTCATGCCACCGGTACTGTCGATGCATTCAGGAAAATGGACTACCGCACTCTGTTCTTTCTTTCTTGTTTCAATCTGTGAACTCCAAATCTGGAGACTAGATAATAATGGTCTCGTCTCAAACTCATAAAATCTCATTCATTTTCAATTTTCTAGTATAATATTTGAATGGAGAAAAATAACTCTTCAAACAACCAAAAGTAAATACTGTGGAGAAGGAAGTTGAAGCACAGCGTAAGTAAGTGAAGATTTGTTCATTTCTTTTCATTGAGGTGCCAAGGTGGTTTAAATTGATGGGACAACACAAACCTTACTTTTTTTTGAATGTCACTTACTTCATCTTAAATTCATATTTACGTGTGTGTGCTCAGATGTACGTTATGTTGGTGGGGATGATTAAAAAAGGAAAAATTCTTGGGAGTCTTTCTACTTCATGTGCCTACAGCAAGAGCACGGCACTTTTTTTAAAAAATAATGTGTTTGATCACAAATGTCAGTAAACAAAAGTGAGTCTATATGCATATTTTGTCAACTCATCTCATTGAGAAATAGAAAGAAAGAGATGGGAATAAGAGGTCGTAGTTAGAAATTTGCTACTATTACACAATGTAATATAAAAAGAACCACAATGCTTGAGCATTAAGTTGATAATGTTAAGTCAATTACGCTGGTTTGGTGGTCATTCCTTTGAGGAAGCATCCAGCTTTTGGAATGGACTATGAACAGTGTATTATTTGTTGATACCATTTATTTCAAGTTTTTTCCCCATTATCATCCCAAGCTAAATGTACATAACAGTACATAGTTTCGTGAAAATTCAAGGAAGCTTTTGAGTGAATAAGTTCAGTAATCAAAATGAGATATTGGCTCTGGTGTGTAACCTTCTTTGCATATCAAAGTAATTGTATGATTGTGATGTAGTATTGAGCATGAGTAAGAATCTTAAGAAGGAGTTCTCCTCCATCCTGATAGAAAGAAAGGAAAACTACTAACTGACTGTGGCGGACACGCATCTTGTCATGCGCTCCATAGCTTTTTTGAGCTTACGCTAGTACTGATACGTCGCACAGGGAGCTTTGTTTATTCCGTGAATTTATGTATATAGATAGAACGCTAGAGATTCCTTGATTTATACGTCTAGATCGTAGCACTTTTTCAGGTGGTCCTCTCCAAAGGGCCTCTTCTTTCCTTTGCGGAACAACACTTCACAGAGACTTCCAAAACGAAAGTCATTATCTTTAGTAACATTGTTAAGCAAGTAACTGTGAAAACCTTTTTAGTAAAAAGCTACTGGAACAATATAAAATGCGTGCCTCCCTTGTTTTTCTCTTCACATTTCTTTGCTCAAACGTTACTCTCTCTCTCGCGCATATTCAGTTGATGTGCCAGTACCATACATTTTTTTTCTTTGTATTTGTACACAAACACAAGTAAGTGGTGAGGAACTTTTACGTCCTAAAAATTTCAATTGCATTGGCCCCCATTGTAGACATTACATTTTTTCAACATGAAGCATGATGAAAGTCATCAGAAAAAGAGAACTAGCAATGAATTTTGTACTGATGACGAGTGGTGAGTGGATTATATAAAGAGTGAGTATATTTTAATATTTTCTGGCCGCAATGCTTCTGCTAAAAACCTGTACATCACGTTACAACTATTATATTATTAAACAATAGTAAATAATGCAATATAATTGTGAAAGCTAGCCTTTTTCAAATGATCATTGCATATTTTAAAAGTACTCTACGAGAGCAAAAGTAAACAATAGCAGTAATCTACATGTAAGTACAGACAGGCCAGATCTTTACCAAGTATAATTTGTTAACTTGTCTATTTTGGGATAGAGAAGGTACACACAACCAATGTTTGACTTGAATTTTGACGTATCACAGTAAGTCCAAAGTCAACTCGTTCGAAGCAACAACTTAATTTCGTTTGCCCTTGAATAGTTAAGTTTTTCTTGGAAATGACAACGTTTATAAAACGACTATGATATAATCTTAATCAACCATGTTTTATTTTAAATCAATACGACAGTAATATTTACAGAATTAAAAAGAGATAAAGCAGTATATTAAATTCAGGATTTATTTTTGAGTATATTAAAATACCGTAGAGTTGTCTAGGACTTATCTATCTATCGTATTTCTGGCCTTTGAAAAAGTCGAAACAACTTCATTGACTTTTATGCATCTCTTAGCTCTCTCGTTTTGTTCACTCTCTTGTTGAAGGACTATTAAATAAATGTGCCCACCAATGCTGCTACATGTTATTTAAGCAGCCCTTTCTTATTACCCTGTGTATTTAACTTCACTTAAAGTACAACCAGTGAAATATGGCGTGAGAATATCTTGAGAGAAAGATTTCAAGTCATAAATGTCCCACATTTATATGTTTATTATGGCAATACCTGTATGGAAGAGTGGAGTTGAGTAACACGTTCATATTATTGTATTTCTTTCATCGGTAGGTAGACACTCATACATACTTCTCAACTATATGCATGTGCTCGCTCCATCCTAGATCTTTTCATAACTCGAAGATGGCTAAAGACTCATATTCCCCGTTGTTGAGGGGTTCATAGTTTGAAAAGTTATTGCTATTTTATTGTTGCATGAATTGGTTAGGTCAACTTAACTTCGGGAAACTACAAGCTTTCCTTACAACAATACATTCAAAAAAATATAACAAACATAGTTTACTCTTGGAAAATATTGCTTTTCTCATCTTTCTATAGTTCGGGTTGTATAAAGTAGGCTTCATTTGACTGAGGCAAGTATGTTAAGGTACACAAAGTTTAAGTAAGCGTATGCGAGAAGGACATTAATCAGGAGTGTCCAGTGAAACTTGACCAAAAATTGAGTCTGGTTGGGTAGTCCCTAAAGTCATTTAGTTATTGTGTGAGAATACAATGGTACTCGCTCCATGGTGATCTCTTCTAACAAGCGTTGTTGCATGACTAAAGGAACCCATTCTCTCACACGAAATATACTTGTCAAAAAAATGTATTAGCGAGTAGGTTACAGGGATTTTCAAAATCTCTTTTGGATACATATTATTTGACCATACATAAATGTCAATTGACAACTAACCAATAGAAACAAGTAACAGAACCACAAGTAAACCAGTCCCATGTTTGAGTTTGAGATGAAAGAATTATATTAAACCTTAGATTAAATTTAGAGTAGGAAACGTGAACGTGAAATAGCTACATTTACTATCGTTTTACCTAATAATAATGTAAGGAATGTATCAAAATGTTTCAAAATTGAGTTTGGCATTGCTGATTTTTTTTGAGAATGTTTAAGACATTCAGAACAAATCATGTTAATTTATACAAAAACATGTTATGACTGATGTAATGTACTACATATTACTATTGAATCAACGCCTACACTGTATGGACAGTTGATTGATTGACAAACCAAACTCTGATGACACAACACACCGCAACATATACTTATTTTGCAAGTTGCTGAGCACACTGTTTTTTTTTGAAGAAGCATTCCCAAGCTCCCAAGATAAACCTGCGTAGCCACACGTTGTAGACCACACAGTAATATTATGGCGCATTCCATCCCATGTTTTTATTAGAGAGGCACTTGTTATCTTAGCTTATTGTCACTAACCGCATGTTTCCCCACTCTTACTCTTCAAGTTCATCTTTTTACGAAGCTACCTCGATAATGCGAGATAATCATGTCATTCACGTCTATCAAAACTCTCAAAGCTGCTTAAAATTCTCGGTGGAACTCTGAATGAGTTGTGTATAATGGGAATCGGGGGAAATAGAGAATGAGTACGCAGGAATAAAAGCTAATGACAAGAAATGATGCGTTCAAACCTTATAATGTTAAGGACCACCTTCGAGATGAGTAATCAGAAACAGAACGCAGTGACGTCTGTTTTTTCCTCTTGTTTTCTTAGCCTCCTCACGATGATGACGATTAATAAGGAGTCGTCCTTTGGTGCGCCACGACAAGAAGCAATCAAATGGGAGGTACCCAAGAAACACCTCAATCCATATCGAAATCCGAATCCCGCTCTAGCATTATGCTATACTCTCTCTCATTATTATGAGCACAACGTACAAGCACGTATGTTGAGGAATCTGAAATATGTTGTGATAACAGTTGAGATCGAGCGGTGATAAGTAAACGGACTGTATAATAATCCAAGAGTAATAAAGCAATTATATGGAGCAACCAGTGCTATCATTCTGAAAGGGGGCAATCCTCGCACAGATGCTGAAATGTTGAATGGAAGAGATGAAAATACAGGAAACGAACAAGTGGGACTGTTCGTTGATACACAATAAAAATTGTAAAGATGTATACTTATTATCTACATAAGTATATAATGGCTCCATACACACAATAATAGCAATAAACTTGTATGCAATATATCATGCAAATTATATTTACCAACCGTGCTCAATTATCCGATAACTGAGAACAGAAATCATGTTCTCCTCTACTCTTTGTGAGTCCAGACTAGTCGTTCTTTGTTCATGAAATGGAAGACCTAACCATTTAAATTTGCTGATAAATATCTTAATATAATAAACATTTCCTCCCCTTTATCAAGTTACCTTGTTTAAATTTGTTGCTGACAGAAAGTGTGCTATTGTGCATTTGCAATCACAATATTTTTTTTCTACTAGATTTATTTAGTTACCTAGTAGTATAGTCTTTACGAGGGTATTTTAGGAAATCCCATTATCCAACCTTTGCACGGTGTACAATACAGAGTTTGACACGAATTATAATTTTCCATTTAAGCATATGCATAAGAAATATCTGCTGATTTCATGGTGCTTGAAGACCTCCTGGGGCAGAAAACGGTGGAGACCATTATGGACTGTTACATAATATGACATTTTGTTCTTCAAAGCTTGTTTCATCAGTTAAAAGTAGCATGCACTTTGATCAAGAACATAATTCCGCAGAGTTTATGAAACGAGTTAACTTCACATTTTTACTGTACTTGTCCACCTGCTAGTTTTTGAAACTGCAAAAAAAAAGATTGCTACTGCAACGTTAAAGTCATCCACGTTTTAATCACGTGGCAGATTACATTATTTACCGATACAATCCGCCAAGCGTGTGATAAGAGTGTACTAGAAAGCAGTAGCAGTCAGCAGTGTTCATCCAAAATTCAAGAAATTTGAACTGGACAGATGAATTTACAAACGTCATAACATATTGGACTGCTCTTGTGAATCCAGACAAGATAAATTTTCTTTTTTTTGGACGGCTGCTGGTGTCGGAGAGTCTTGTTTCCCTCTCAAAGTTAGACGACCAAATGATTTAGTAAATGAGTTGCTTGAAGCTACTAAATCCTTGCAATTATGCAGGTTGCCCGTTTAACACCTACCAGGTTTGCAAGAGCTGCACTGCCACTGTATAAGTTGTTCTTCATAAACTGCATCAAATATTCTATTTATTCGAGACCGAGCTCTGACATATGCATGCACGCAACTCGGCAATTTCCATGAGTATCGTTTATTGCCCTGCTAGCACTTGCCAGATTTTATCCCCTTATTATTATGAACCGGTACACTCATTGTCTGCGCATCCTATTTTAAATACATTTCGGAATGACATAAAGAGTCAAGTTGGCAAATTCATTTTGATCATATCTATGCATATTGCATGCATAATCAAGGAGCCGAGCAAAAGGCTTCAAACATGTTATTTTTCCTGTTTCATAGTGCTGCTAAGACTGACTTGCATTTCTTGAGCAATCTACCAGTAAGGTAGCTTTCTAGTTCATAAATTCATCGGTAAATTTACGAATGAGCTCTTTCATTTTAGATTCAAGGATATGCACTTGCTGTGTGCTGAGATTTGTAGCAATGATTACGGACTTGTGACTTGTACTCTGGTTGCAAGGTGCAAATTATAGGACAGTGCAAAAAAAACATTAGGTTCCAACTAGCCCAGCTGTAGTCTAGCCTCACCTTCTTACATAATTTACGTGTTCTTATTTGATATCATACCTGCTTTTATCGTGTCCACAGTTCTAATCATAATGTTTATGAAGCACAAAGGAAAACTTGGATGACCAGTTGACTATCACTTGTCAGTTTTGAAGAAGTAACGCTATTAATGGAAACTTTTGTGGTGTATGCATTTTTCTCGGCGTTCTTTCTATGCGTAGGTACACAAAAGTCAACTTGTCGGAAAGCAGAGAATTGGTACAAGAGTGCCTTAATGTACAAGATTACAATTTTTACTGCTGTTCTTTGGGTAATGTTTCGATTAAAAATAATACGGTCACCAGACATGAACGTAAATTACTCCTACGATATTAACTGCCCAGTGCATAAATTACATTTTATATTAAAACAACTTACCTTTAATGTTTTAGTACCTGCACAGGAGTATTAGCATGAACAAGCATTAATGTTTCTTTTATCTTTATGGATTGGGCCACCACATATACATATCCACTTCAATGTGTAATAATATGCGAAGCTGATAATTCGTGGAGAAAAGTTGTTGGTGAGGAGGATGCGATATATAGTCAATAAGTACAACTCTTCTACCTACCCATTATGGCTCCACAATGAATTGCATTGTATTGTTACATCTCTCAAACATCTATTCAAAACGATGTGCGGCAGAGAAACAAATAAAATAAATTTTAAGGAGAGTTGTAATAGTAAAAATCTATGGCCTTGTTTGATTCTAAAAATTGATCACTGGCACCAACCAATATTTTTTTACTTGGAAGATACAAGCACGTTTATCGAAAATGCCCGTACTATTGGTAATTTCTTAATTTCCTATTGTCCTTCTTCTCTTCTACTTATCTACAATTGTATACTTTTTACAAATTTATATGACAGTGTTGTATAACACAATGTACAGAAATCATTTTTATTTGAAAAAATTGGAAAGTCTTCTTCTATCTTGAGTGTATCGAGCGACGAGGGGTCAAAGCTCACTCTGATTCTGGTTCTCGTCTGATTCTTGTCTCTGTCGTTATTCTCCTGTTTACTTACACTTTTTGTTGCTGTAAATGTAGAGCCAGTGCACAACACAAACACACACACATCGCACAAGCTCTTTTAAATATTCATCTTTGCTCCATTGTTTATAGTAAGCTACTTTTTTCAAATGGTACTATCACTCAGAAGTAGGTTTTCATTGAATGCATACATACATAAGTATAAACATATGTGTATACATGTGTGTTTGTTGTATGACTATACAATATTCATATATTTTTTGAAAACGCAAACTTGCCAGGGTACTCATCGTCAGTGATAAACAGAGTGAATGGAAATAATTCAACATTTTATTGAATAATAAGGGGCAAGATAGCAAATCTCTTCAAATGCAAATGACACGGCAAAGAAAAAGAAAAAAATGTGAAGTTGTACAAGGAGTAAAGTCAGGTTAACTAATCGTTAAAAAAGAGCCTCGAATGCAGTTGAATGTATTAGGCAACATATATATATATATATATATATATGTGTGTGTATATGTACATTTAAAAACTACATATAACTATCCCATTCCTTTTACAGATTGACTTTTATATTTCAGGTGTGTAAAGCATGGATAGTATCAACAATAATCATTCATGCAGATTTCATATTATGTTTACCAATACTTTTTTTTCACTTGAAGACACGTTTTCTTCTGTGAATACTTTTTTTTGTATGTAATCGAGGCAACCATTTAAGAAAAATGGCTGCACATGTTAATTTAGTAGAACCTACGTTGGTTCGTTCCTGTACTTTGTCATAATGTTTAGCCTAGTATCATTATTCATTGAAGCATGGAAAGATTTTTTGATCTTTATCAAATGTCACCAAGAGATATATTATACAGGTGCAGTGGAAATCCATTCTGCTACAAATTTTCACTCATTTCTCCAATGCGAAGCATAATAAAATATTGTTTTGCACACTTGAAATTGTTTCAATTCACCTTTCGGTCTTTCAATGGTACGATTGATTTTGTCCTTTATTGATATTCAATGACAATTCATCTCATGGGCTGGTGGTCAGTCGTCTGACATTTGACGACATTAAATTCACATTTGATTCAATTTCCCTTCAACATAATAATACTCGACATAAAACTGCATTCCTTTACTTTTGACTTTTCCTGATAGAACTACAGACCAGAACTAGTTAGTAGCACTTGAGTAATCGTAAGTGTGCGTCAGTGGCCAGAGAGCCGGAGCAAAAAGGATGAAGAAATTGTATAGAATGTTGAATCAGGTTGGAGTGTTGGTATTAGAAATTCCTTCGTCCGATTTTCAAGGATTTTTCAATATTATTTAGTGCTGTTGACTTATATGCATCTGCACGTAGCCAACTGGACATAGCAACGACAAAATGCAATTATTCTGCTGCTGGGATGATTGAATGAAAGATTTGAATTATTGAATGCAGAATGCATTCCTTACACAAGCACAACTCTGGCTGAATCTCTATGGCTTAAGTTATATTTTGATTGAAAGGCAATGGACCACTTCGGCTCCTGTAAAAAAGACACTTGAGTCACAATTATAATACTTGTACGGACAACTCATGTCTACAAAAGAATTTAATCGGCTATTAATACTTACGGAATGTGACGTTAAAATACTTGTCAATATTACATTGTGCTTTCCCCGTTTCCCCTTCCAATTTTTTACGTTTGACACTTAACTACCTGAATAATGTAATCAAAATTCGTACATGCATCCATACTGCAACCTGTCGATATTATGCATGTACTTATATCTGTGTTATGTATGCCGATATATTGTCGATTAAACACTTCCAACTTACAAAATTTATACACGATTCGCATTTCATTATGTTTATGTATATCGATTTGTGTCAACACTTCATAATACATGAAGATTTCAATGGAATGGATCATAGTTCAACAATTTTGTGGATTGTAAAACTATTTAAAAATGGAACCAACACAAAAAAATGAGATATTATTATAAGGGGATATCGATTCTAGATATCAACGACCCTTGTTTTTATCCTTGTCATTTTTAAGCAATCTGGCAGCTACATATACGTATGTATGTATGTCTATAATGTTCTGATTCCAATGCTGCTCATGTATTCAGTTTTTTTTGCGCGTAATGATCATGCAAAACGTATGGAAATGTTTTAACAAGATAAGCACGCATCAGATCTTGTTGCTATTACTATTTTTACAGTGGGTGAGCGGAAAAGGTTGTCATGCTATGACAATGTATTGCGCAGTCGTAGAACTCGAGTGGAATAATGAATAAAAATTTCATTTACTTTAGGTTTCATTAAGTACATAATATATATTATTTTTCCACTGAAGTTGATAGCTGATTACTTGCAATTTCAATGAATTTTCCAGACAGATATACAAACAGGAATTCAATACCTTGCTTTATGATGCCGATGCAAATTCCTAATGTTTGCCGCACTAAGTCCTTTTATTGTATTACATATGTAATGATAAAAGTAAAAGAACCCCAAAAAAAACCTAGGCAGTTGGAAAAAAATGCGAATAAAAAATGTGAAAGAACTAACCCCTTAACATAACTGGGGTGATAAGGCAATGGAATTCTTTTAACGGCGAGCGTTCACTTACTTATGGATTATATCTAGCAGCAATTTCTTTAAAAACACAAAATGTCATGTGTACTCTAATGTAAAGCCTTTTACTTGAGCATGATAATTTTCTGTGGATGATGATAGATTCAATGAATTATGTACGCACTCTCGGCGACGTGTCCATTTAAGGGTTACTTCTTAAGTGTTTCCTTAGATTTCCATATGGGTAGCAATGGTAACGTAGAAAATAGCGTTTGCACTTGGCATAGCGTTCGTCATCATCACATCAGGTAAAAGCTTTTTTGTAGGAATGAATGAGGACCATTCTTTATGAAAGATTCAGATTTTATTTGTCTAACTAGTGCTGGAACCGTAACGCCAGGATTGACTTTAATACTCCGTTGTTTGAAATATCAGTGCGCACTGCGCATGTTTCTGCATGTGACATGTAAATAAAATAATTTATGGTTTACAGTTTTTTCCTAACATAGAATTCTGAGACGATGTGATGCATCCATAACATGGAGAGTGGAGGACTGTAATTTGTGGAATGGATTTGAAGGAGTCAGTTCACAAATTAATAGGTCGGGTTTTCTCCTGGATTTAATAGCTTACATAACATACACTTTACGATTGCACGGTTTGTTTGTTAAGAGAAAATGAAGACATGAATTGCTCAAGCACCCTTAACCCAGTTTAGTTCCCTATATTTTTCTCGTAGCTCTCTCGTCGGGTTGGGTGGGCTTTCCACAATGCAAAATTAATTATTGCTTTTTCATTTGAATTGAGAGCAGCAAGAGAATGAGAGTTACGAAACCCGTACAGAAAATTAGCATCTATGAGATGAAGTGTGTGTTTTTAACTATGAGCGGAGAAAAAGATGGGCTTATATGCCTTGCTTAAATGCTTTTAATTATATATTAGGGCAGCGGCTGTCCTTTTTCTAGCCCTTCCCAAACTGCATTGTTTTTAAAAAAACGTCGCCAACACCCTATCCCACATGAGACTGACTATGCGTTTGGTAGGTGAGTAAGGGATGCGTGTAAACTTCATATTGATGCTCTCTAGAATTGTCTGTTAATGGAAGTGCTATTTAAAATGTTCCCATAAACTGTTACTGAATCATTATGACGCACATTTGGGTAAAGGAAATTGATTATTTACAGCAGTTTAACTGTTTTCAATGTATTATACATGTACAACGATATTTGCTGAATGTGCTCTAAAACCATATAAGTTTTATTTTTAGGTTGGTTAAGTTAAGTTGTAAGTTACTAAAATAAGAAAGAAGTACAGCAATTCCCAGCGTCCCTTGACGACGCAAAAGGTACTCATGAATATTATACGACGGCTGTGGTTCTAAACTAGTATGGCACAAGCTAGCAATCATGTACGAAACAATTTCAAGTGAAAATTATTGTAATCATCAGTTTACGATGGGTCACTCAACAATTTGGAGCCTTCCAATTTCTCCGTGCCGCTGGAAAATACGATTTTGGTCTTAATGATTATAATTATATAGAATGATACAGCATGAACGATATTTTCAATCTGTGAGCTCGAGCTCCCTGTTTGCGTGTGCTAAAGGAACGAACAAAGAACAAGATCTCAGTCGATGAGTGCTGAAAGAATAAAGTGACCTAGAAAAAAATGCATGTTGAGCAGTCGTCTATCATCAAATTTTTTTTAAAGCATATTTCATTTCTTGTATCTACGATACAATTCTTGTATGTTAACCAAAAGCTCATGAGAACTTTTCTCAATACATCACGATTTTTAAATCTTCTCCGTCCGTCTTTTATCGCAACGTCTTGTTCATGGGGTTCAACGCTCATTTTTATGTTATGGGGCGCATAAAGTAATGTCAATATTTAGTAGCACAACATTTAACATAAGATATATCTAGGTACGTATAATATAACAGTTCTCCAAATTTTTTTATCCATCGTTTAAAGGCATTAAAATTGGGATGTGAATCTAAAGACGAATAATACATAAATAAATGCTAAGGCCATTTCAACCTGTTTTTGTCTGTTTGACATTGTGTGTGAGTGTGGGTTCTAAATTATTCATTTGTTATACTTACGTTTCAGTTTCGAAAATGAAATGGAATAATTTCGCTTTTGCATCCAATACGTGGCACACAACGGGCTGTATTTTCTACTTGCGAGAGTATTTTAAGATGGTCAATAAGATGATCGTTGATCTGTAAAAAACAAAATTTATGGACATTGTCTCACTCACGACGTAGAATGCATGCATGCTATCCGCGCTGCACTCCACTCTCACCAAAGATTCCACTCGTTTGCGTCTGCATGATTGGTTGGGTGGTGGAAGTATCATGCAGTATGCAGGTTTGACCGCCGCCTAGTGAAAAATTTTGATTAATGAGTAATAATTGGATAAAAGTCTCTAATTCATGTCGACAGGTAACCCAAACCCCTTCTTAAATCTTTATATACTAGTCTTTCAGTCTCAATTCTGGCATTTATATTGTACGTACAAAAAATACCCACCGACTTTCGATGTATCCTCATAATATACATATTTATGGCATTTAAAAACTTTGTATTGCATGTATGTAGGTATAGTAAAAAAAAGAATGCATTTAAAAAATTTCCTATTTCAGGGTTTGTCTAAAAAATGATGTAAAACGTCTCACATGAGACATACATGTGCGTGATTGGTATTTTATGTTGCAATGAAACGCTTAAAAGTTTTTAAATCCTTTGACATTTAGTCAGTGACACTCCTAATTTAAAATAAAATGCGCAACCCACTTCCAATTTTAAAACACGCTTCATAATTTTTCAAACTACCTTGACTTCAAATTTAAGCGTTTACCGCTAGAACGTAATGTATTATTCAGTGTCATTTTCATTGTTGCCGGTGAGCACGAAAGTCTGCAAATGCAGATGCATGCATATATGCAGCATTCTGTTAAATACGGAAGAACAATTCAGAAGCCGGAGCAGCGGGACATCACCCACTAAAACATGCCAACAGCAATGTGTGAGAATTCATATCATGTTTTTATCCACTATTTTTTCTTGTCGGCAACAATTGCTTACCTGATACACATCACGTATGATAGTATGCATGTATATATACACACAATTACTTATATGAAAACACCTTGAGGTTCTGTTGATTTGAATTATGATAAACATTAATGTTTTAAATAGCACCGTGTCCATCCCAACATACATACTATGTAAGTACTTACATCCTCATATCCAGTAAGTTGATAAATTTGGAAATAAAAAAATAGGAAACTCCTTGGAGCATCACATTTATACACGTCGGTCAAAGAGCTGTTTTCAAGTACTTTTTTCCTTTCGTTTTTTGAAGAAGCTGATGTTTTCGTTGCCTCCCCTTTGCATATCCTACAAGGATAATCAGACTTCTCACACTTCAACAAGATGCCCAATCTAATTTATTCATCAAGTGGTTTGAATCTCTCTTTTTTGAATAAGGAATGATGAAAACATTTTGAAATTTGTAGAGCAAGAGTAATATTAAGCGAGCCAACTCGACTTTGCATACATTGAACTTTTGTATAATAGAGCTGTTCAGGGTGAGAGGCCTATAAATAAATTGATATTGAAATTAGCCAACAATGAAATGCAGCTCTGAGTGTGTGAAACACATTTCCTATGGGAGAATGACTGATGACGATGAGTTATTGGGTAGGGTTATTTAAAGATAAAGTTGTGAAAGGTTCAACAATGTGAAGAGTCTCTTGACTCTTCATATATAACTAAGCATATGGATGTATACATATGTGTACAACTGAAATTTGATCTCCAAAGATAATAATAGCACTAGTATGTCACGATGCATTGTTGTAGTTAATCTTGTTTAAAAAAAACCTTAACAACGGAACGCGGGAACTGATTTTTTACTGAACTATATGGTAATACCTCTATTTAATGCATCATCACCAACGCGATGGGCATTCTGATGATGATGATGATGCATGGGGTAACACCTTTTCTTTTAGCTAATGCAATTTGAGCCTGTTATCAATTTGATTTGGAAGAAGAAAGCCTTATTTTTCAAGCATTATATATCCCTCGTTACAATTATTGTGGCACTCCTAATAATAGTATTATGAGCAACATTTGGGAGAAGGGAGAATAAAAAAGAGCTTAGCTCTCATCTCACTACAAGCATTGTGAGTGATGACGGCAGGATGATGACGATAATGGCTCTTTTCATTGAGAAGAGAGAGAGAGAAAGATGATCATTGTTGGAGAGTTGGTGCTCGCCCTGGCTTAGCCTAGTCCCACTTCGTCCTTGCTTTGAGAGCAGGCAGATGCGTTTCATCTGCCATAATACACACATCCTTCATCTTGACATTTCGGTGCTTACAAACAAACTCGGGAAAAATCAGTTGAATTATTATATTATTGTTACAAACACATATGAGTACAATGATGATAATAATGGCGTTGGCAGCACTGAGGAAAGAATGGGGTAGGGGAAATATTAATGGGATCACTCTCACTAGCAGAGAGCAGTTGTTGGTTGCCAATGTGTGCGCATCAAATTGCATTGTATACATCTATACATATATTCTATTATGTATATTGTATATTTTGTGGTTTCGGGGCGATCTTTCTACCTTGGTCGTTGCTCTTTATCGGAATAACAATAACTAGAAGTGTGTAGCATTAATGATGACATCAAAAGATCAAATATTGTATGACTCAAGGCATATCTGCCATACCTGGCTACTTAATCTCTACGTTTCCATATGGAATATAAAATGTAATGGTGAAGGCACACATGTAACTTAATTTATGGGAAGGAAAGTATTTTATTATTGATGTATTTTTTCGCATGAGCAGCCCCAAATCAAACTAAACATTACAATTACAAACCAATACTCAGTTAGCTGGAAAATCAGCCCTTTTATTACTGACCGCACTTTCAAGTGGGAACGTGTACCATATTTTTTATATGATTATTGGGCTACCCTGCACCCAACATGTTTTTCCTGTCACCGCATCGTGAATGAGTTACTGAATGAAACCAAATAGCTCATGGTTCAATAAATTTAATGTTACTGGCTAAAGGAAAATTTGTATGCACCTATTACATGGTTTTTAAAGACGCAAGACTCATAAGTTATGGTGGCGGTGGCAGGAACAACCAACCAACTACCAATCTCATGACGTTGACTCCTATTCCTTTCAATTGG
The DNA here is from genome assembly GCA_036850725.1 of Orchesella villosa. Lineage (NCBI taxonomy): Eukaryota > Metazoa > Arthropoda > Collembola > Entomobryomorpha > Orchesellidae > Orchesella > Orchesella villosa. The sequence continues at coordinate 28,161 of JAANSM010000023.1, read as the reverse complement.
ATTAAATTGAGACGCCAATTTTTTTTGGAGGAAAAAACGAAAAGGTGCGTAATACCTCTTCATCGAATTGTGGAAAGCTAATATAATGGATCGTGAGAGCTCCACCTACTTGGGTGTTGAGAGCGTTTATATTTTATTACATGTGATAAGAAACTAATATTATGATACATTACCTTAGACATCATGCTGAGTTCTCTCAAATATATTTTCGTGATTTGCTCGCAAAAAAAAATTATGTTTGACCGTAGAGCAATAATATATAAATGTATATATAAGTAAGATGATAAAGGGTATTTTTTCTTGCATACTCAACGTTTTCATCTCCAGAGATGCCTGAGTAATGGCTAATCATCAACCAGTTTATGAGATAAATTATTACTTATACTAAGTATTCTGTCTCCCAGTTTTCCTTTTAAAGTATGTCTCTCAGACGACATTATGAAGTTTTTTTTATATATAATTGACTAATAGAATATCCAAACATAATATGACAAGATGTCTTGTGTGTTCATTTCACGCCTATTATTGACTACATATCACTATTTTAATCACCATAATTCCACGTTATTAGCCTTCATGGGTTCAGTCGAATGAGCAGTTCAACAAGAAACATTTAATTTTTCGTGAGTTTATTAGAAGATATTATGTTCAAGTACTTGAACACATCAAGCAAAGTCCAACTTTAGTCTTTTTGTCGCCCCAATGTGATAATGGGTATGTTTGGGGTCATATTTTTGGAGACAGACTAGGTGGTGAAACCAGAGTTATGATAATGATGTGATACTTCCAAAACTTTTTGAGCAATAATTGAGGCGCTGAAAATGTCTATGTACTTAAAAATTCTTAAGCTGACACTTAACGGACTCATTTTTGTAGACAATGTTTATGGTTTATCACTACACTCTAGAATATTAGACTTCAATTTTTATACGATTACCAAATAAACTTCTAATTAAATTTAATAACATACAGGAACATAAAACAATGTGGTCACATATGGCATCTAGCATACTCAAATAGCTCGATGAGTCAATGAGCTAGCCATGAAAAAAAAATCAAGTCGAAAAATGTTGAGAAGGAACTATTAATTATGAGCCCAATATTTACGTTTGGGCACCAAGACGAATACCTACATGTCTCGAATTAGCTTGTCCGTCTACATTAATCTTTCGAATAATCTCATTATCTCAAATATTGTTAACTAAATATTAGCAGAAGAGACCAAAGTTGATTGCTGGTAAGCCAAATGGCGAAATGTGAAACGATGAATTCTTTTCGAGTTACACAGGGGGTAGAGAGAGAGAACGCTTGTTCATCGTTCGTATGTAATCACCGGTAATGTAATAAGCAAGTGTTGCCAATTTCACGCTCATTTTCCCATGTATGGAATCTTCATAATTCCATTTATGCATAATATATTACTATTCTCGATGGATAGAGAAGAGAAGGGGAAATAGCGAAACTAGCTAGAAGAAGTGCATTCAGCATTAGCACACACACACACACTTCTATGTAAATACTGTACTTACATTTATGTCTACCATTTCTGAACAATGTTCAGCATGGAATGGCCAGAAACAGAGTCATGTAATAATGCATATATATTTGCATTTTTATTGCTATAACTATTTTTTTATTTTACCATCATCATCATCATCATCATCATCATTGGTTTGCTGTCTATTTTTTGGTGGAGTAGACATTCAGGCACATACTAACAAACGAACACTAATAATATTATGGCACGAGACAAAACTGAGTAAGTATATAAAAAAAACTGCATGGTTATTTTCTCACCCTTTTTGTTTGCTGACCAAACTAGAGACAATCAATCCATAAGAAGCATGAGTCCACGAAATTACAGTTGTTCTTATCAGCCTTATCATCAACAGTAGCATGATTGATCATGATGTTGTGGTGGTTTTGATTGAGAAGTGTTAATTGTACTACATCAGTTTGTGGTTTGCGGCCGCCCAGTAATAATCGTCGGCAATAGTTGTGAGCACAACAACATAAAAATTCCACTGCAGATTGGAAGCAATGTGTGTAAAATTGTGGCAGTTAATTGGAGTCGTTCATTATTTTGCTATTTATTTTTACAACCTTTCTGTTTTGTAATTGGCAAAAAAAAATGTCAATAGCTTTATAAACATTATATGTTGTGTATATGTACACATTATGTTTAAACGAAGGCAAATCGTTTACATACCAAGTTGAATCCTTTGTTTCTCAATAGCGCATAGTTTTCTCGTAAAATTTGTTATGGAAAGAACAGAGCTGGCAGATGAAATGGTGAGACATTATGGATAACAAGAAGTAGCTCTTACAGTTTATGTTCCCAGAGATTGAATTTCTGATGACTCCTTCAAACAAACGATTAATATCTGATGTGTAGATGGCATTGACTATTGACGTTTAGGATTTTATTGTGCTATTAATAAACTCTCGTGAATTCCTTCGATTGTCATGGCTCAGCTCAATTAACATGGTATTGCATTGGCTCCATGCATTATGTATGAATGAGACTGGAATGTGGAATAATGGTTTTGACGTGATGCGAACTTGAGCATCTCTCGCTTTTATAGTTTTCTCTTCAGCTCCTGTAAGTGTTGTAGTGGAATGTTACTCGTTTCTACTAAAGTGTACTATTTGATAACTTCAGGACTTCAGACTACTACCGTGTGTGTCTAGTTTCTTTAAAAAAACGGTGGAAAACACAACTGAATTCCTTTATTTTGCTATGAAAATACTTTCATGTTCAAAAGTTCAGTTGTTTTCTTTATAGAATATCGTACTCTTGTTGCAATGAATTGAAATGGTTCAGTGGTGGTCAACAGTAATCAATTGCGACTCGCTTTTCTTCAAAAAGCGAGTTAATGGGGAATGGATTCTACTGTCTGGAAGTGAGTTTGGATGTAGACTGCTACTATGTAGTATGTATGTACATATTAATAGTAGTTTTATCGGTGCGCCGATATATGTATGCATATATACAGTTGGGCTTGTTTTCTAACAATGTTTTTTTAACTTGCTGACTTGTGAGAATTGCATAATCCTACTATACTACAATAATAATATGATGATTGACTTACGACGGTCCATTTAAAAAGGTTTTTCGGACGACTCTCTATGAAGTCTAAACTCTTTACGTTTTTATGTGTCTATGCAGGCAGGCTTTGAAATACGATACTTGCTTAGTAAGACGTAAACGCATCTTCATGTCAGCATATTTACGCACGTTGTCACTTGATTTTGGTAAAAGTAGAAATTTGTAGTTTACTTATCCAAAAAACCGGTTTCACTGTTGCTTACATTTGACAACCTTAGCTTCAGTTCTTAGAGAAAATGAGAGAAAAAATTAGTTTTTTTTGTGCCTGATATTTTTTCAACAGTATCCCGGATCATTTCTATTTAAAGTCTGTTTTGTATATTCTGTTCAAGCTGCCACTCATAAATACATTATAAATAAATCAAAACCAGCCAACCAAGTAGCGCTAGGGAATCAACAATCACAAGTCGTTGCTCTAAAACTTATACAGTCACACATTTTTTTAAAGCAAGTGGCAAATTTTGTTGGTAATCATCCAGTTTTTTTACATTTATGCTTAAAAAAGTTTCGCATTTTGAGGTTGACGAATTTTTAATTGTACTACTACCATATCATCATTTGATTTCAAACAAGTAGAATTATTCTACTGTATACGTGCTTTCTTTTTTTCTTGCTAACTTTCTTTACACTGACATAAATAGCTTACTGATAACGCTACTTAGGCATTTGTACTAACCAAATATCATTAGGAATCCTTGATAAAATTCCATTCCCTTGATAAACTAAACGAACACTCAGAATGAATTAACATTTACAATAAGTATGTATATCTAAAGTGCTTTAGTATAGAAAAGTTACGTTAAGGTAAACAAATATTTCATTTCTTTGAAAATGATGTTTGACTTGTTAAAAAAGTATCGAAACTAAATTAACTTGGTCGTGTTTTTTTTTGTTTTTACAGGTTTCTATTGGTCTGTTTGCAATTGATAATCTTCCTCGTCATGGTATGCTAAAATATTTTTTTATTTCCTTACTCTTATCATATCTTATCAAACGGTTTTTTACCGAAAGCCCAAACATGACATCAAATTTCAATGAGTATCAGATTTCAACTAGTAGCTTAAGCGATAATTTAATTTTCACTTCATGGCGACCAGTTATTTTTGCTACTTGGCACTTGGCAGATTTGATTTCAATCAAAATTCAATGGCAAATGATAGAATCGTTTGTAAACGAAGCACGTAAATGAGTGATTTGATATTATCGAGTGTCTGAGTTTTGAGAACTGCATCCGTCTTTCATCATTCATTGTATTTATGACCTTAGTTGACAAGGATATCGCAGCAGGGTAACCATTTAGCAACGATACAGAGTTCAGATTAAGCATGAAACATCACATTTTTAACGAATAAATTGTATGAACAATAACTTTGATTTTCCAGTAGCAACTTCTTTGATGTTGAGCTAGAGCTCCGTCCAATCAATGGATCGTAAAATTTCCAAGGAGAAGACAATAAACTTAGAATACGGATGAGTTTAAGCTGTTTCATACATTGTTGTTGCAATTGCAAACAAAGCAAGGAAGCAAGATCATTCTGGAAGTATTAAACGAAAGGTCGAACCTGATCTCTTCACGTAATATAGTAATTGGATGGTGTGGTGGTGGTAGTGACCACTTTAAGAAAAAAATACATTTCAATGTTACGATTATTAGACACCTGTTTATCTCCGCGGCACTAATTCATATCGACAGACAGAAGCAACTTGGGTTCATTACTATAAATGATGCCCATTAGCATAACCCTGATTTCTTATTTATTGGTATTTTTATGACAATTAAAATGAACGTTGTAGGGCAAGTTTACAGCTATTCCTACTGTTGGGCTAACAATACGCGAATGAGCTGCAGAGATTCAGTTTCAACTTTCTTATCATTCTTGGCCCCAATAAGAATTATTGTCATATCTTAATGTCATGTTGCATATTACTCCTTTGTATTGGTAGCTCGTAGTTAGAACTAACTTTGTATATATACAAAGATGTGCACACACATATCATATATACATTCATTCATAAGTGAAGATGAACAAAGGTAAAATGATATGATATGAACATAATGACATCGCTCTTGAGCATCATCATGAGAAAATGAACTTTTAAAGAAAGACGGCTGGCAAAGTGAAGAGTACGCAACCTGCTTACGATAAAAATCGTAAGTCACTTCTGTCATTGATTAGGTATATAAGCTGCAAATCACAGAAAGGCTGAAAGACAGCATGTAAGTGGATTTCACATTAAAACTATTAGACCTACGACAGACAAGGAGGATTTGGTAAAAACGATGTCTACTTTTCATCCAGTTACTTCATTATCATAATGTCCTTTGGCATGCTAAATACCGGTTTATATAGCCCGACATTTTTTATGCAGATTTTCCGTATGTCATAATTCTTATTGCGGCACTACTTTGTTAACAATTCTGTCATGTCATGTATCTCATACGTTGTTTGCGTCAGTTTCTCTCCTTTGTGCATGTGGTTGGTTATATTTGCTTTCATTTACTAGATGAGCAAGTGTATATAGGGTATAGACATACTCACAAATAGTAGTTAACTCAGGTAGCTACTTTCAAACGAGAAATTTTAGAAAAAGCAATTGTCATATGGATACTGAATTTTGATAGAGTGTTTACTTGAATTATAGAAAATGGTTTTAAAAATATCTTCAAGGGCTTGCTAAAGAGGCATTGCATAATAAAGACTTGACAATTTTATGCAGTATGTTAATGCAGCTCATCATCAAGTTTTCTGAGCCTGTTCCGACCTATACAAATATTAGCAACACATTATAATGAGCACCTTTTGACCAAAGTGTTGGTAATGTCTCGAATGTTGAGTTTTTTTTGCTTCGACAATACACACTGTGTTACAAAATTCAGCCATGTTAGTTACTGAAAATACGTGTAAATAATACTTTGTTTGCCTCCAGTTTTCTTTGACAAACAAACCAAGCCACAAACAACTAACAATTGAAAAGATGACGCTATTTTATGGACCTTTTTGGCCTTACTTTAATGTTACACTTTTTATGCTCAAATGTTTTCAATTCAATGTTATATTCGGTGTTTAGCAAAAGAAAGAAGTTGTACAAGGTCTTAAAATACTTAAAGAGAAAATGAGCTGGACAATAGTTCATAGTTGTTAGAGAATTTCATAGAATTGTAGGCTCGGTTTTCAGATATTTGATACCAACATTCAACTTTACTCTAACAATTTGGTTTCCCCTTTATTTGCAGTCGATGGTAGTGGAAGGGAGGTCTGCCCCGGTGTCTGGATCGTATAATACTTCCACAATATCGATACCCACCAATACCCTAACGAAAGCCACCAAATTCCCAAAAGTGATCAAGAGAGCCTATCGCCTTTACAATTTCTGTTCTGACAAACACGTTGCCATCAGGAATAGCAGCGGGGCAGCAGTTTCAGCCAACGCCAGTAAAGACGATCAAAACGGTAAGCAATAAGTCAATAAACAATGATAATATCATCTATTACTAAGCTAACACTGTCCACATTTATAGCATACCGTTTGTGGGTAGCCTCAAATGAAATGATTGTGTATAAAGACTAGGGTTACGATAAATGAAAATTTTCCAGTTATAGAGAAATGGTTTTTGTTCTCTATGTTCCATGATGTTTGTAAAAACTTGAGGAGGACGAGCACCTTTTACGGTTTTTCTATAGCTATTATATTAGTCAATGTCTTTCATACATATATTCTTTCTTTGTGATGTCGCCACTTCTTTGGGGCTCTTTGAATACGGCATTTTTTTGGTGTCGTTTTGTGTCTGCTTTACGGATTTGTGATGTCTCAGGTATAACCTCATTGAACCTTACAATTACTCTTAAAGATGCAAAGTAAAAGCCAGTTATATATAATATATTATAGATCGTGAATGGGATTGTGGACGAATCCTCTGTGTCTGTATTGGCAATTGTGTTTCGTTTTTCTTTCAAAGCTATTTAATTCTTATAAGGCTTATTATTAGTTTTATACATTGTATACTTTGGAATTTGCCCTTTCAAATGTTTCTATTAAGGTAGAATAGTTTACTAGTTCTGTAATTATACTGAAAATTTTTATGCATTAGTGATCCAAGTTACTTTGCGATTACTGTAAGCCATACTGTTTTACTTAGATGATAGGCATCGTGAACAGCATATAATTAGGTGAAAAACAGAGGTAACTGAATGAAGTAGGAAAGTGTTGTGCATAAGCTAAATGAAAAGATAATGCAATTTTTTATGTGACGTAGAAATCCCAACTGGTCATGAAATCGTTCTATCATCTATTTTTTTGAGCTTATGCTCAAATACGTGTGTGGGAGATTTCCAGCTTTGAGCCACCAATGCTGAATATTTGGGGATTTTTGTCAGTGAAGTGAATGTACTTTATTTGTCAATGATGTCTCATACTTTGTCATGTTGTCATCGTGAACAGAGATGTTCATCTGTCAGACGTTTACACACATGAGTGTAAATCCCTAATTTTTGGAGGGCTCTTATTTCGCCGAATTGTGTCCCTTACTTTATCCACATTTTGTCAACAGATTATCTCTTCTTTTGATTTTTAGAAAAAGTGCCATTGTACAGTATTTTGTTCGTTGTGTGGAGAGGAAAGCGACAAAGGTGGTAGAAATGAGCTTCCTATTGTACTAATGTCAAGAACTTATACTTTCAAATCAAGCTTACTTACAATGTCATGCATAGTATAGGGCACTGTATGTTGTGTTCGTCTGACTTTGACAAATTGTTGTTTTTCCCAAAAAAATGAAACGTAGTACAAATCCAAAAACTTCCGATAATATTATATTGACTGTTTACCCAATCCTATCCTGATCCTATACTGATTTTAACACATCAGACTATTTAGCAGGGGCCCAAAGGTATCAGGTGAGGTGAGGTGATGAAGAGAAGTAGCAATTTCAGCCATGTGGTATACTATGAGCCGTAGTTCTCGAGGAAAATTCTCTAGCTCTTACAACACCCCGCTTCATCGTGTTTAACAAATATTTCTTTCCTATTTAACAAATGTTTTGCTTACGAACGATTCATAGCATTATTGTAAGTCTTCAAATGTGTTAGCCTAAATGCATACGAACATGGTGCGCAGTTGGTTGCACTTCAGTTGGAATTAAGCAGACTTGAATAGTTAGATAGCAGAAGTAGATACGTACTTGTACTTATGTTGATATTTGAATGAGCTCGTCACGAGCCCAGTGTGTCACAATGTTCTGGTTATTAAATCCATCGCCAAATATCCCGAGGCTACTGATTGTTTTCGATTTTCGTCTTTATCCAGTATTTTTATGATCCCAGAGTGTTGACGGATTGTTAAGTTTACACTCACAGCGGTGGTACTTTACTTTTGGCTACTGTGATTCCAGAAGCATGTTTTGGTTCTACGTTGACTGAATTTTACTCTGTGTTTATTTGAAACCTAGCAGTCTTCGCATCTCCTATTTTCAACTGCTGGAGGTGAAGTAGCAGGAATAATAGAGAAAATGCGTAGACAAGTTTTGGAAAGCCCTCAAGATTCTCATACATATGTGCGAAGAACTAACATTTTAACCAAATCTGTCCCTGTCAAAATCAAATGTCCATTAATTTTTATCCAAACGGTATTTTCCCCGCTCTTCCATTGAAGATACAGCGAAAGAAGTTTCAAAAATTCGCTGTCTACCACCTGAAATTATCCCAAGAATAAATGAATATTTCCAATGTCACGAACAATCGGGAAAATCCAATATCAATTCGGAATTCCACATGACTAGCCCAAGAGGCAAAAGAGGAGAGTTGCGTACATGAATTTGCTCAGGCGTGCGTAAATCGCGAAATGTAGGCAGGTGCCACAACATCCAAGTTTTTATTCATATTCATGTTCTTTTAAGTATCAAATCACTCAAGCACATTTTTCTTTGAAACCCTACTACTCCAAGTACAGTACTGTTTGGGAGTTTCTGAGTGGCACTAATATTTATGCTGACTCTTTGATAATTGGCATAATCATCTTGCAAATATTTACATTGTTTTCTTCTGGTTTATGTTGTCGTGCTAGAGGATTACATTCGCAGAAATTGTGAGCATCAATTCAATACAAACCCCAAATCCAAACAAGTGTTTTTTGTCCATTACACTTTGTATTAGCGAGTTGAGTTGCTAATGCTATCATCTCTCGTGTCAAAATTATATATGCATGTATTTTTCACAATGACAAGTAATTTCTTGCAATTCTTGTTCTAATAATTTAGTTCTTATGATGCGTATACCACATATCCACCTTGTCATTAAAAATTAAAAAATCACTCAAGACTCCATATTACCTATTTGAATGTATAACTTACATAATAAATATTGGATGAGCATTGTTTTGACAGATTCATTATGAAACGTACTGCGCACTTGAGTAATAACGAGAACTCCTGCTGAAGAGAGCACAATTTTTGCCGATAATGAAAATAAATGTAATGCTAATTGCTTATGTAGAGAAGCTCCCCTCGACTCGACTCTATGCTGCCAATTGACCACTCCAAGGTTGAAGTGTGATTAGATAGATAGGGAATTAAGTATTTTTGAAAAAATGGTATTTGGAGCTTCTAGCTTGCAAGCAAGGCATATATCTGAATAAATTTGCCGTTAAATGCGCAACTGATGTAAAGCTTTACACATATTGGTCGGGAAACAAAAATTAGCATTTGACACTTTTGATAAGATTTTACTTCACAGTGAGCAAACCAGTGCATTAGTGATAAATACATTTAAATGTTGAATGAGAGGCGTGCAAAGGCTTGTTTGGAAAGGTTTGTGAATAAAATATCTTTGTGGTACTACGATAATTTGATATGATGACGATGACGACAATGGAGTCGAGACTCTGTCGAGTCCTCCCGTCAACGAACAAAACTCATGGATGGCCAGACAATGTGAAATTTACATGAAAGAAGATTATGCAAATTAGATGGAGGTTGGTGAAAAAACTCAATCCAATAAATCCGGGGAATTAGGTGCATATATATATGTTATACGTACCTATATACTTTTTGGTGGGGATGACGCTTCTTGTTTCATTCAAGTTAAGAGCTAATACAATAAAACAATTCATATATACTCCTTTAATACATTTTAGTGAAAATGTGCACCCCCAAACTGCATAATGTAAGCTAGACACGAAATTATTTGACATTTGATCATTTAGTTGTTTTTCTTACATTTCATTCTTTTTAAATTTATATTATGATGCTCCCTTGGCTCACTTCTTTCTTGTTCCGCATGCCCAGTAGAAAACAGACGCAGTGGGACTTCCAAGTGGCGCAAAGTTGCTAGCATGGTGTGAATGACAAATGAAATGGCATGACCAAAGTTGAAATTTTTTTTTGTAGATATATGCCGGCATTACATTTTTCATTTTATCTCATAAATTTAATCACTAAATTTGCATGCACTTTTAATCACATTATTATTGCTCGTATATCTTTATAACAACACAGCAACCATGTTCTTCTTGTACTCTTTGTGCGGCCAGAATAGAGCGAATTGAATGAATGGTTGACCGCAAACAATTTGTACCAACAGATATGTATATGTGCATTTTTCTTATTGTATCACAGAATGTGTTTTAGTACAAGTTGTACCGCTTCAAACCACTGCACTGCTACTCCTAAACGTAGTCAAATACCTGTTAACCTGGCTCTATGAGTGAAAAAAAGCATTGCAATAAAAATAAACTGAATGAAGTTTTATGTTGTCTTATATGAATTTGTTAGAAATTGTTGTTACCTAAGCAAGACGACATCATAAAAAAAGTAAAGTTATGCTAGGTTACCTATATTCCAAGTTCTGCTGGATTCTATCAAGCCACTTATGCGTACAAACACGTTAATTTACTTTAGCAGTTCATCATGACATCGCACACCCACTTTTCATGTAACCTGCTGAAGTAACATCATCAATCATTTCATGCTATTTTAAAAAATGTGGAGTGACGCTATCTTTTGCAATATTGATATTGTACAAAAATGAAAATGTAATAAAAGGGTATGAGGAAGGAAATGCAAAAAATATATTATCTTAATTAGCATCGATTTACCATTTACAAGTTCGTACAATTTTTGTGAACGTATTTTCTTTTCCTATTTACTTCTACGAAGGTACAATTCCCAAAAAATTATTCAATATCATTTTCAAGATGGGGTAAAATAAGGTTAATTCTCTAGTCAAGTAGCCACTTAACGAGTTAGCCAAGCTTGGCTCCAAAGGAAGTTTCCTGAACTAATCTGTGAGGTGAGGTGCTGCTAAAAGAAATGATCTCTTTCGTCATTTAACATGCCGGTTTCTTACATGATTATGGAATACGAACAAGGATGTATGATTAATTTACTCTCTGTATAATCAATTGCTTACTGATGAAGTAGCCATTTCTATATAATTATCTCATTATGTGGTCTGATTACTGGGTTTCGGCGCATTAATCATTAAATTACAACTATTTCTTTAGTTTCTTCATTCATTACGGTGATGATCACTTTCTACTGCTGTGGGAATCAGATGGATGGGATTGTGGAAAAAGGAAAGGGGAAAACGTCTAGTCATTTTTCATTTCTTTTCTTTTACTCATGTGGCTTGAAATTAAGCTGTCTGTTGAGATGAGAGGCGATACGATACATTGGGTTACATGTCGAAAAAAACAAAATAACTACTTGTCCTGAAATCCTTTTTTCCCTTTTTTTACTGGAAATTGAAAATATGTTGTCTACTGTGAAAAATTTGTCCATATGCTACAACTTCTCAAAAATGTGATGATGCGATAACAATGAAATGGTTCTGTATTTAGTAGGAAGTAATACAAACTCCAACCAACTGAAATTGTACAACGGTTTTCTGTTCAAAATAGCATTATATTGGATTATTTGCATAACCATCATCAAGTCTAAATTTTAATTTCTCCTCATACAAAATAATATACATCTTATCTTCCTCACATTTTACTCATGAACGTTGACTTTTGCGTTGAGTGTCTGGGGTGGTTTTGTAGTTTCTTGTACGCATTTAAGCAAAGATTTAAAAAGTGGATGCAGTTAGACATTTCATACTACATGCTACACAATATGTAAATATATTCGATTTGCTATGCGTGAACAAATGTAGGTACATGTGTATATGCCAGTCATTAACATGAGCCCAATGTTTGTTCTTTGTGTATAAGCAGAGTTCATTGCTATTGTTTACTGTGTGTGTACAGCTAACTACAGGAGAAATACAGAGAATAGGCTGAGATCATCATCAAAACATCACATCACGAGAGAGGAGGCTGAAAAATCACCAGTCACCAATTTTTGACTCGGTGACTTATGGCGAACAAAACATTTTGAGACAGCATCATTAGTACTAGCCGAAGATGTGACACCATGTATCGCCCGTGATATATGACTTGCATTGCAATACATTGGTGTACTTCAGTTTTCACCAGAAAAGCACATCGGATTTATTGAATGGTGTGATTATGACGGTGATGAGTGAGTGTCCTCCAGTAGATTAGAAGAATTGATAGTAGTCAATACTGCGGTGATGGCTCTTTGATGTGCCTACCTCTCATCTTTTCATTCATTAATCTCACCCGAGAGAATCAAACCAACTTCTACGCTATTTACATGTCTGTCTGGCAGACAGAACTGCGTAAGCGTAATATTTCAATTGTATATATATGCAATTTATAATGTTTGTAAACAAATTCCGACCGAGCCCACCTATTGAAAGGATAATTTAAGAATGGAAGCGATACAAAATAGGATGGATATATAGCGATAGCGATTAGTGATGACTTCATCTTTTCATTCATTCATGAAAAGGTTTCAGCGTAGAAAAGTATTGTAATTCATTTGAAATTGTCAGTTCTGATCGCATGATGACTTCATCCCTCCTTTTAAATGACAGCTCTCACTTCGATTGACAGTTGGTAATGTTTGAGTGGTGGGTTTGTCACCAAAATGACAGTAATTTTTGGTATTAATTATATGTATTACAAATTGCTGTCTTATCGTTCATTTTCTGGATATCCACACGGTTGAAAATGCTGTTTCATTGTCATCATCACATCGGCATTGTCCTTATTTCATTGAGTAATTCATCTTGCATCCATTTGAACTACATTGTATCGACATATTTCCTTGTAAACACTGCTCCTGAAATTCTTTATCTGTATTTACACCATTCCGACAATTTGCAAATATTAAATTTTTAATCAAAAAACAACTTGCTGTACTATATTGCATGTGTGCTTTAATGTTCCACATCATAACCACCACCCCCTAAATAAACGAATAGCAGTCAAACTTGAAAGATGCGTCACCAGAGAACGGATGGAAGGAAAACAAAAAATATTGTTGACTGATATGAAGGCAACTACTTGAAAAAATTTGAGATATTAGCAATCGATCGAAAACGCAAGTAAACATTATGTGTTAAGAGAGTAATGTACATATTTGAATATCAAACTATTTTTAAAAATTTCATCCATATTTCCTCAAATACGTCAAGTCAAACGATCGACAACAAATCATTTCGAGCTCTCTCGGTCATAGTGTTATTTTATTGCGTCAATTTGTATTGTCGAATGTATCCATGTTTGCAGGAAAACAAAATTCGACCTCCTACGCAATATTCCAGAATGAAATGCGGAAGAATTTTATACTGTATATCATGTAAACTTATGTGCTTTGCTAGATTTTTTGATGCATTGTAATAAAATCCCTCCCATTAACTACGCGTTTCAAAATTTCTAAGAAACATCAAAAGAATAATAATTTATGGAATATCCTCTTGTTATACGACTATTATTCAAATATACTGTTTCAACATCACATAGTAACTTCCTGTGCTTGTACTAATTCTTCATATCGAATAGCCCGAATGGGCTAATAACTCGAATTCCAATAATTGTTTTTAGCCCAATAACACACGTCTTCGTCTCGTATGTCTTTTTTATCAGATTATGGATCATGTCAGGATCTCACATTTCTAACAATTACATTCTCCTCGTCTAGATCATCTTACTCAAAGATGAAGAACGAAAAACTACCATCATTTTTTGTGATGTTGAAACAAGATTTCATGGAAATATTACTCATGATGAGCTTGTTTGTTGGAAATGAATGTAGTCTATAGCGAGATAATGCGACGGGCTTACTGAAAATGATTCCAAGTATGGCAAGGATCAGAAAAGGATTTATGCTCTTTTGGGAAAGTGTAGAGACCTTGTTACCATATATTGTTTGAACAGAAAATTGTTGAAAAGGGATCAAGAGAGCCCATAATTCTTGGAGTTTGATAACATCTTTTTAACATAAACAGACTTGATTAGTCTGTTGACTCTTATGATGTCGATGACTGTATTATGCCACGGCGTGCTTGCTTTTTCACTAGTTCTTTACTTCAGAAACTCTATGATTAAAATCTACAACTAAATATATGAGTTTCTTTTTTATGTAAAGTGTAAGCACATCTGCGTGTATAAAAAATGTGCTTGAAACTCAAGGTGTGAAATTCCATTGCTCAATGGCATTTATAAGTTCTTCCTTCTTAAGAGAGTGAAGTGGTCGGAGGTTTTTTTCATATCACAGAAATATTTGTTCGTTTACTGTTGTTTCTCCAGAAATTGTAGAGTAAACCAGGTATAATAGGCTCGATTCTAATAATAGTACCTACTTCTGGCGTCTAAGAGGTGGTATGTACTGATGCTGCTAGACGTGGAAATCCTTTGACTAAGTTCGCCTCTGGAAATGTGTCAGATTCTAAGGGAACTTTATATTCTGTGTCGAGCCAAGATAAATATGAGTTAAAGATCAACAGTTGAGCTAGGGAACGTTATGGGTGACCATATTTCACAAATATCATTCTCAACGCAGCATGGAACGGGCGAAGCGATAGCATGGAAGCTTAAACATATAAGTATTCTACTACGAGAAGATTTTTTATCGAAATTTTTTTGTCTCAGAGTTAAATACCAATGAGATTATAGTGAAATAATTCTATAGGTACAATTAGGTTTACTTAACTTTTAAGATAATATTTTCATTCAGATTAAAATATCATAGAATAATCGTTACTTCTAATACAAACCATGATGAAATTATTATTTTGAAGTCTTTCCATCCAAACTTTTGTCTGAGTTTATATTAATGAGGAAATTTGTTTTGTGATTTAATTTATAGGTGAATTGGTCCTTGAAACAATGTTAAGAAACGAGACCCTGAAGATTCGTATACGCGGCTTTTACTCCAATAAGTACATGTGCTACAATCGGAAAGGGAGGCTGGTAGCAAAACCAAAGGTATTTAATTAATATTATACATATATTTTTCCCCATAACCCGTCCCGTATAACACAACAATACTAAGCACTAGCGGTAAAGCATAACATCACGAAGGCACATAATATTATCTAAAGTCTGTTTACATTCAACTGTTAACCCCTGCTTTGATATGTCAAGGAATTCGGCATCAATTAAAGCTGTCAAAAGATTCTACGAAGTCGCTAACTATTACCCCATGAATTTATTCATTTACCCGGTTGATACTGTTAATACTTAGGAACTTCACAAGCGTAACGGCGACTAGGAAGACCTTGGTCTGAACAAAAATCCTATATAGCATAGCATTCAACTGCTAAAAATGTTCACCCATCTCTATGGTTGCATTCTCTATTCTTATTGAAATCAATCGGACCGACATTAATACATGACAAAACATGACTCTGCGTTTTGTTCACCCTTGCAAGCACCACGCCACAGTTTTTGTTTCATTGTTACTTTACATTGTTTGTAGGTTCGTATTTTAAAGCATCCCCATTGTAATAATATTTCTTCACATACAACATAAGACCTTCTTCGTGTTGTACACTACCGATTACAATATATAACTAGTGACGTGCGTTATGTTTGGCTGGGTAACCTTTTCACTTGGCGGCCTTGTTTTCAATTCAATCATTTATCTCATATCGTAATTGATACTCTGTCAAAATAACATGGGTATTATGGCTTATCATATTAATCGAAATTAGGAGGCTTCTGAGTCTTTATAAATGCAACAAGGCACAGAAAAAGAAAGCGTTATATCTACACCATCTTCTACAATGCATCTTACATCAACGCATTAGAGCAACAATGCAGGGGCAGGATGGATATTAAATCAATTGAATACAAGCTAACATCTAATCACTTGAAATCATGCTATGATCTCGAACCTATCTGCCTATCTTTCCTCATCTTTTGTAATCATGGTGTCATGTCACCGATCATCTCACATTTTTTATGCTGATGTTCATTGATCACCTGTTGGTACTTCGAACTTGGCATTGAGTCTTCTCGTCATGTTCGTACATTTTTATTGTTGCTTAAAAATTTGTTTGATCTTTTCGGTCTACCCTAATAGCTGAATCATGGGCTCCTGTCAGGATGGCAGGCTTGCGTGTGGAAAATAATACAATCGACTAAATAATGTTGAGTGAAAAATCAAATATGATTTATGAAAAGCATGTTTTTCCACTTTTGCCTTTCATGTAACTTATATCGTATCATCCATTTTACTTATGTTTCGTGCCAAGTGCACTGTTGTAGGTTTGAAAAATTGAAAAAAAACAGGCCGCCAATCAAGCTAGATGCATTACATCCTCTGATAATATTTCAGTTAGATATAGGAGTAAAACTTGGGTTTCATTTCATGTCGTTAAAATCTAAAACTAGGTAGCAAATTGATTTGGATTCCATGCTTATTACTTGGGCAAGTGTGTGCATTACCGTAAACCACAAATTTAGTAGTTTATCCTTTAATCAATCCAGTGAATTCTTAAAAAATAAATTAATATAAACTTATTTTCTATTTTTTTTGCAGGCAAAACGTGACATGTGTGAGTTCATAGAAGAACAAAGAGAAGGCCATTTTATTTATAAATCCGCATTTTTTGGTGGCTTTGTTTTGGGATTCAACAGGAGAGGAAAACCTTTGAATGGAATAAAGCATATTGAACCTGTGTACGAGGACTGTTCAAAATTCCTCAAATTAGACTCCAACTTGAACGATCATGACCTTACCAGAAACGCGTATGATATTGAAACACACAACAGACGCGTCGGTCAAACACACGCGACACAAAAGCACAAACATAGACACGGAAAAAAATCTCATCCTCGCTTTCAGAATATCACTTCTGACAGATGAGTTGCTTTAATATTTTAAGATTAATCAATATGATATTTTATTTTGTTATAGTGTGTAGACAGAAAGAAAGTACTCTTTTAAAACCTTAGGTTAACATTTAGTATTAAGTGATGAAGTGAGAAACGTTGTATTAGTTTTGATTGTCCATACATGTGTATTGTTGTGTACTGTATTTTTTCTCTCTTGGTTGTATTCCACAAAAATTCCAGTTTTTAAGCTAACCATCACGTATCCACCGTTGTGTATATTGTAAATCTCCTAACTAACTAATTATAGGGACACCAGACTCATTTTCATCCAACGTTTTACCTTTTTACTATAATTTTATATTGTCTTATGAATAAAAAAAATGATGAAGAATTATGCATGCATATTACAACTTTTGTACATAAAATTTTATCATGTTAAAATACTTGTGAAAACTCTGTTATTAACAAATGATGGTGAATTTTGTCATTTATAAAACATGAGAGCAACGATATGACCACTTGGTAGGACTGTTTGTGACCTTGCAAAATTGCCATACTGCTTAATAAGCGACTATAGCTGCATAATAAGTGTAGCTTACGAACGCAACATGGTACATGATGTAGCAGCATGTGAAACTTTTTTTCTATCGCAATGTTATGCCAGCCACCGTAAAATAATTACATTCCTACCCGATTTCCCACCAAATAATTACGTATCCAAACACAGCAATTGCTGTGAAACCCTAAGCTTCTTAAACGCTCTATTGTAGTACTAAATCATAACGCTGTTGAGCGAACATCTCTCTAATATTTAATACTGTTATTATTACGTGCAACAATTTGAATTTACCGACAAATAAAAAAATAATTCTGTTCAAAACTTTCAAACCAACCAAATTTAAAATTCGCCAAAGATTTGTTTTCACGGGATAGGGTATTACAGCTTTGTACTGCCAGAAATTAAAACATTGTTAGTATAGGAACACATTACTAATAAACCATTTCTTGATGCAATAAACTTTTTAAGAGACTTTACATTCCGGCTACCTGAACTTTCAATTGCGACAATAACAATAGGGACTTCACATTCGAACTTCATCAGAATACTATTGCAACAAAGACTAATGGTCTAGCTTATGTTCACACACTGTATGCACGAAAAGTTGTACTGGATTGTATGAATATGGAACAAAATCAATGTAATTATGTTATATCATAAAACGAACATTGGAAAATGAATCTCTGTATGACTGTTGTATATGTAAAAATGGGCAAAACGCAGTTAAAATTTAAGATTTGAATGCAAAACTATCACATGGATGGATACTCGTTTAGTTAATATCCCAACTTTTCAAACCATTTGACAAATGCTTTCTGACGAAAAGTAGCAGACGCTGGATGCTTACTAAATTTTTTCAACTAATAGTGTTGCATGTTGTTGTCGAAGAATATCGACTAAGAATACTCAGACGATCCCCTATTCAAAGAGACAAAATCTTAATTTTCTAGCCGCAGGGTTTAGTAGTAAAAGTACCAAACTTGAGGGACTTCCAATATATTGTCTCCGCAAAATTATGATAATAAATAAATTTCCAAATCACAAAAAGAGAAATAACATTCTGTCAATCTTGGAATCTTGTATACACTTTTAAATACTTGTTAATCTATTCAACATTGGAATTATGGTATAGAATTGTTGTTTAAAGGATGTATGTTGAAAACCTGTATGATTGTGAAACGCAGGAATTATGTGCAACGAAATTTCGGATTTTTTAAAGTGTACCACAATTCAACTTATTGGTATCACGATTGAATCCAAACATGGGATTCCCTTGAAATGTCAAATGAATATATTCTACATTTTGTTAGTCCTACTGCTACCAATACAAAATTAAATTGGCTGTACGATGGTAAACTGAGCGAGTCAAATATTTGTAAAACTGACGAAACGTGATGTGTTCAAGGTATTTCACAGTGCCATATGTCTTTGTCAAGCATTTGTCACTTGCTGATAACTGTTACAGAAAAAAATAAAATATTAACTAATTTTTCTAAACAGACCACAATTAATTTCATTATTTTGTTGCAAAACGACGCATAATTAAAAATTAAGTATATGAATGAATAATTTCTAACTATTATTAGCTATCAGAACCCTCCTGTGGAGGCTGCGGCGACAATGTAAACGATGGATTCATATATATTGACTCACCTTGTGCCAACAATGTCTAAACACCAGAAGAGACTACGAGCAGAGTTTATCTAATTCCGTTGTCCCAGTACCCGACCTACTAGAAATTAATATATGCATCTCAATCACCTTAATTTTCTCTTTCAAGCCTCTTTCAGCTTTGTCTACAATTCCTCTCCGCCAATTACTGTTTAAATACGACACTGTCATTTTATAGTTACATAAACTTCAAGATATTAATCCGTCCAGTGTCGGAATCTTTTGAAAAAGTTTAGTTGAAATTCCGATCGACTCGTAATAGTAATTTGTATTCACTGATAGTGGTATTATAAGAACAAACGTCAAGTTATAGAGTCAGAGTCTAGCATATCTTTATTATCTACCAAAAGCGTTGAAATTCGATAAGTAATGAGATCAGTATCACATTTGTCTGTTAACAAGATTTCTCAGAAACTGCAAGACCGGTTGACTTCAAATTTCGATAGCTTAGGTCAAAACAAATTTGAAAGGAATTTCAGACATGTGAACCAACTGTGACCTGAGATATGTGGTCGAAAGGTCACATGCATTTTAAATGGCAAATTTTTTTCATATTCTTAGCCATAACATGTCTGACCCTGTAACAATGTCAAAAAAACCTTTACCATTGTCTGTTCCACTTTCACGTGACTAATATATCAGAGAAAGTATCAATAGATTAAGTTGGATACGACAAACTCCTCCGCTTTTATGCTGGAGTATCACTAATCGCAATTTTAACCGAAGCGTCCGCCAAGTCAACACCAGAGCTTAATGATATTTCCTTTCGACGATTTTCCAGTTGTTCCGTTCAACTTTATCTTTTCAATCAAATTGTGCAGGATCCGTCAACAATTGGCTGGAGACGTTAGTTTTTGTGGATCATATTTCCTGCACATATAACAACATTCAGATTGCAATAAAGGAAATGTAATTTCATCAGACATCACTATTTTGGTGGTATCCTGCAATTCTTTTCATTATTTTCGATTTTAATCACGTGGAAATGCTCTGTTTGAGCTGTCATTCCACGAAAACTATCAACTACGAAAGAATTCGCTGGAAAAGGGATGTAATTCTTTAAAACTGTTTGGAAAAGGCTTCACACAAAACTAGACGGAGCAAAATTGGAATGTGACTGATAAGTGGAACTGTAACATTCACAAAGGCTACTACGGCTCCGAGTAGTAGCCTCCTACTAATAAAATGAACGTACAGAGTTTTTACTTTTAGGATCTGTCTCAATATTATTCGTCGTTTTCAATTTCATCATGTTCGTGAAAACCGTCTGGCAAACAACATACTTGTTCTCAGCGCCCTCAACATTACAAGACGCTTTGGCTAAAGCTCCACTCAAAAGTGGATAGAGTGTCATTTGAGGCATATGAAAATAATTTGTCTACCGTGATAAAAGCGCACGTTTGGAATTGCAACATTCACAAGGGCTACCACATACCTCAACATAAATATGTCATGTCATTAACATAATGACCGAAGTCCTAAATTTTTCAGCAATCCTCAAACTCCTTCCAAACACTGTGTCACATGGTTCAGTTTTTTTGTTTAAATACAGTA
Source organism: Orchesella villosa (assembly GCA_036850725.1). Taxonomy (NCBI): domain Eukaryota; kingdom Metazoa; phylum Arthropoda; class Collembola; order Entomobryomorpha; family Orchesellidae; genus Orchesella; species Orchesella villosa. The sequence goes on along the minus strand of JAANSM010000023.1, from coordinate 7,090 downwards.
GGTGAAAGAACCGCTGAATATTTGACGAATGAAAACTTGCAACTGCTAAACTACGCAATTACTATAAAGTCATATTATATATGGAGTATATGGATATATTAAATGGATTGCACAATTGTTCAGCCATTCGACTGGCAAACGTGGATAATGTTAATTATTTCAACACACCCCGTCGCATTAATCAATTGGTTAGCTTTGAACAAGAGGATGGTTTCCAGATTTGGCTTTCAACACTGGGTCTTTTTATTGAACAGCCTGCATTCAATCTGACTCAACTGATTGAGAGCCCTTTCATTTCTTTCCTTTTCTAGTCCTTATGGAGCTTTGTTGCTGTGACTTTAACCCAAATGCATAAAGGAAACTTAGTATCCTTTCTTTCAAGGGTGGCTTCCCCCTTTGTTCCGAATAACTACATGTAAGATAATCCTCCTTTCAAGCGCATCATGTACACAACGAACGCAGCCTTATATAATTTGTTGTGTCCTTGGTTTAATACTGCGCCTTAATCTGCTACGATACTGCCTTTGATTCGACGTCTTCTATTTGGGAAAGAAGTAGTTGTACCCTCGTCAAAAAGCAGCATATTTTGTGACCAGCCTTTGCGTTTTCCCTCACGCAATAATCGTCCGGGCCCAACTTCCATTTCCCACTAGAATCCCACGATAGCTTCCCATGCATAAAATGCACTAAAATGCTCTAACGTTCCATCTGGGTAGTCTGTTGTGTTAACATTCAATATTATGAAATCCCAATTTGCCACCATATCATTGATATTTTTAAGTACTTATCAAACAATCAAAATTACAAAATGCACATAAGATAAGCAAACAAATGTTGTAGGCAAACAGGGTTGTTTCCCATCGCGATCAAACGTCATCACTCCATCGACGACAGCTTAAGGGCTTTTTACTGCTTATGTTTAATGAAAATATAGTTGCATTGCAGTTTCCTATACTTCAATTTTGTACACTAATAATATGCCCGAATTAAATGATGAATTCATTTCACTAATCGTAAGCATATTTATTGCTACGCTATGATAGCTAAAAATGTGATAAATTGATCATCTGCATTTACTCACGTACTCATCCATTCCACATTAATTCACACGTTGTTCAGGTGTTCTACGTAAAAAAGTAATCCAGCCGACAATGGTGTTAACTTTGCTGCTGATGTAAGATGCTAAATAAAATGTAATTATTAACTAGCGAAGTTCCCAAGATGTTATTTATGCATAAGATTTTTTCTGCATAGAAGTAAAGTATTTGCATGCAAATTAAGGACGCATCCTTCAGCTAATGTATATAGCATCTACTTATGTATAATGCAAAACATACAACAAAGAGCACCGACAACATGCACAGTCTCAAGGTCCCCTCTGGATCACCCCGTGACCCGGGTCGGATGATGCTTTTTGCATTGCCTTGCTGTATGTATATAGCTTTCTGCTGCAAAATATATGCTTTTTGCATTGCTTTGCTTTATGTAATGCTGCAAAATATATACATTTTTGGGATAATGTTTACATCTGAATTTTGCCAGTTCAGAAGTTCTGATGCCGGTTTCTCGAAAAGGTAACATTAAAACTAATGAATTAATGAAACTGCTGCATAATTAGCAGAGCTGTCGAAAGTATATAAATACATGTTTCTGATTTGTTTTCGGGCTTCAGCCAAACTTTGTATGACATGACAATTTTTTATGTCCAAAGTAGTCGTTTAAGCCCATGCTGTTAGTTATAATTAGCGGAATCCAAAGTCAAGCAAGAAGAAGGTCTCCAAGTCAATGAACAAGAGGAACCCCAAGTCTAAATCGGTTGGGAAGCGGATCTCCAAGTTCAATGAACAAGAGGAACCCCACTTCTAAATCGGTTGGGAAGCGGATCTCCAAGTCGGTCAATAAACGGAACAACCGAATCACCTCAAAGGGCGAACGTAGCCATCCGGTGAACGTCGTCGCCGCAAGCCATCTGAAGCCAACAAGAGGCGCAAGAAGCCTGCTGGTGAGAGACGCCGCAAGAAGCCAGCTGGTGAACGTCGCCGTAAGAAACCTTCAGAAGCTGAGGTTCCTAATGAATTCATCCCTCCAGCTGCTCGTCACTCTGTTCGCATTGCTTCTGCCAAGTAAACTTCTTGAATTCATGTATGTTGAAAATGATTATAAATGAATGATGATGATGATTGATTTGATGTATATTTATTGTTGTTAGTAAGATGTCTATTATGTTAATAATAGACATCTTACTAACAAGCGAGTTAATTTAAACAAAAGTGTGAAACATTTATTTTGATTTTTAGCAAATATGGAGAAATTGAGAAGGGAATCTTCAGAAAAGCAGCAGCAGGGTGGAAAGAGTTATGAGAAGAACGGAAAAGAAAGAAGCCGGAGGAGGAGAGGAGTTGAATCCCCCAAACCACCACCACCATCATCACCTCCTCATACTCCTGTAGAAACCAATGAAGTATCATCAAGAAGACCCCCTCCCCCTCCTGAATCTGCAGTGATTGATTCATTCGCCTTGATCCGCCGTGATCTAAATGTCGTTGTAAACAAATTATGGGAACACGAGCCTGAGTCCATTGCAATTAGGTACCCTGTGGATCCTAAGGTAGGTCACAGATTATTTATTTAAATTCTTCATCTGTCATCCTTTGTCCTTTGGTTATTAACTGGCACCTAATCACAACTTTCAAATTTAATTTTTATGTTTGATCTTCCAATTAAAATAAAATGATTTATGATTGTTGATTTAATGCATATTTTTATTTTTTAAATTACAGACACTCGAAATTTCCGACTTCCCCCAAATTATCAAGAGACCAATGGACTTATTCACAATTCGGTCCAAGCTCAACAACTCTGAGTACATCGTCGACCCTTGGGAAATCGTTGAGGACATTTGGCTAATTTTTGAAAATGCTTGGCTCTACAACCCAAAGAGCTCCAACGTTTATCGATATTGTACAAAGGTAAATCATTCATATTTTTCATTTTCAACTAGATCTCGATCATCGATATATATTTCGAATTGAAATTAAAATCAAAATCAACATAAACATAACTTCCTTTACTTTTCCCCTCGTTTCCTTTTCAGCTAGCCAAAATCGCTGAGGCAGAGCTCACCCCCGTCATGCTCGGATTGGGTTATTGCTGCGCCAAGAGCTACTCCTTCAAGCCCCAGCCCCTCCACTGCTTCGGGAAGAATCTGAAAGAAAAGTGCTTCATCACGGTGGGAACGACGTACTACTTATATAATGAAAAGTATGCCGTTTGTGAACCTTGTTTTAGTAAAAAGGAGAATAATCAATTGGTAACTCTTTACGTTGATGACAACAACAATAATTCTTACGATCCTGATACAACTCTTGATTCTGGATTCACCCCAAACCTTCTTTCACCTTCTCCTCAGCATGAACATCATCGCGAAATTTCTGTGAGAAAAGAGGAATTCCTCAAGAAAATAAAAAATGAGCTTGAGCCAGAGCCCAAAGTGCAGTGCTTCCGATGTCAACGATTCTTCCATCAGATTTGTGTTCTCCGCTTGGAAACCGAAACGGAGGAGACGAATCCCTTTCTCTGTACCTTGTGCAATGGAATCCCTTCCCAACCTTTCACCGCTGTTCGCCTTCCCCACTCGGAACTGAGTAGGTTTGTGGAAACCCACGTAAGAAGCAAACTAGTTACGCTGATGAAAACTGATTCTGGACCAGGAGCCTCATCCCAAAACCCAGTTTATATTCGAGTAACCAGCTCAATTGAAAAGGTGGTAAAAGTGAACCCAAAATCACAAGCCTACTTCGTGAAACGAGGGGAGTTATCAGGAGCCTTAGCCTTTCCTTATAAAGCGAAGAGTCTGTGTGCCTTCCAAAAGATTGATGGGGTGGACGTACTCTTCTTTGTAATGTATGTCCAGGAATATGACTCGGATTGTCCAGGACCAAACACAGGCCGTGTTTACATTTCATATTTGGACACAGTTCACTTCTTCCAGCCGAAAGAGTTAAGGACTATGATGTATCATGAAATCATTTTGGGTTACTTGGAATACGTCAAAACCTTGGGATTTCACACTGCTCACATTTGGGCTTGTCCCCCGAACAAAGGAGAAGACTATATTTTGCATGCGCACCCCCCAGAGCAGAAGATGCCTTGTGTGACGAGGCTTGTTGGGTGGTACAAGAAGTTATTACAGAAGGGGGTGGACGATGGGGTTCTCCTTGCTCAGCAGAACCTCTGGGATCAGGTTAAAGAGGGAGGGTTCAAGTCATCAGCGAATCTTCCTTATTTTGATGGCGATTTCTGGCCGAAGTGGTTGGAAGACAGGATGGAGGAGTTGGAGAAGAAGGAAACTGAAAGGAAGAAGGAGAATAAAGGTCAATTTCAGAGGAAGCTCAAAAGGAAGAGTAAAAAGGGGAAGGGAAGCGAGACTCCACCTCCTCCTCTTGATTTGGAGGCAAAAATGAAGACAGCAATGGAGTTATTTAAGGACAAGTTTTTTGTTGCTCATCTCCGTTTCGATGGCGTTCCTGAGAAGATTGTTGATCCAAACCGGATGTTTTCTTCTAAGTTAATGAGGGCCGATGATGAAGGAAGAGATGCTTTGCTGGCTTTATCAAAAGAGAATAATTATGAGTTTTCGACGTTGAGAAGAGCAAAGTTTTCTACACAAGCTATATTGTTTCATCTTACGGAAGAGATGGGATTCTTGTCTCGAAGTCGTCCTGGTCCTCCTCCTCCAACCTTAACTCCCCCTTCGACCTCAGCTTCCCCTTCAACACAAGCAGTAGTGGAGGTGAATTTACTAACAACTTCTTTGCAAAAGTATTTTGCTGAAGATTACGTGAAGAAATTGACTCATGCTCGATTATGTAAGGATGACTCTTGCGTGCGACTTGATTTAAAGTGTTTTCAAGCCAAGAAACTTCTTGCTCACATACCGGTAAATGAAATAAAAATTATTATAATTTTATTCTTATTAAAAAAATCAAATCGTAAACAATTAAAATGATTTTTCCTCCAATTTTTAGAACTGTTCAGATCGAGAAAATTGCTTTGAATGTCGGAAACACTTAAGCCTCTGCTATTATCATAGTTTGACTTGTCGCCAAGGTGATACGTGTCAGGTTCCTCATTGTCTTATGATGAAGCAGAATCAACATCGAATTCCAACTTTACAGCCATCCCCTGCTCCTGATTGTGAAGGATTTGTTGGCGTTAGTGATTTTCCTATTTCTTTTCCGGGTGAAGATTCCGCTTTCTTGGAGCCTGAAGCTGTGTGGAAGCTGTACAATTTATTGAACCATTCGTTCAAGTCTAACGAGGAGCATCAAAAAGCTATTGACTGGCTAAGGGAACGACCTCGCTTGGTGCCCTTTTTTAGAAAACTTAGTTCCCTAGAAAATGGGAATGATGTTCAGGACGAGGCGATGGACTTAAGTCATCCTGAAAGGGAAGAGGAAGGACTATGATAGTTTTTTTCCTTGGAAAATTATGGATTTTAAAGTGCGACTTGACTTTGACGGAAAATCGTGAATGAATTGAGGTGATTAGTGATTTAATTTAATTTTACTGGACGTAATTGTTTGTACTTCGTTTTCATGAGGTAGTTTTATAGATAATTTTGATGTTTAGGAAGACAATAGTATATTTTTACACATTTTCCATTTGACAATTTCATTTTGTGTTATAATTTTTATGTGTATAGATTTTTTTTGGACCTATCTTTTATTTCATTTGATAATGTAATGATTTAAATGTTGTTCTATTTTTGTACATGAAACAGCAAATGAACAACCGTTTATATGATCTTGACCTCGATAATAGTTACTAGGTTCTGTTGACGTGAATATATGATGTGATGAACTACTCTATAACAATCCAAAATAAACGTAATTCTAATTTCTGGTACATCTCTCACTCATCGTCATCATTCCCTTTCAATTAATTCCAAATGTCCTCGTACGTACCTCGAGTCGTATGTACGTCAAATCAAATCATCACATCATCAATCTGGCCTGCGTGCGCCTGCATTCGGCCAGTTGGACAACCTCTCGTTTTGCCGACAACACGCAATGACTGACACGTGTGCTAAACAAAAATTCATATTTTGACGTCCAATACGAAACCAATTGAATTTATCTTTAGAATTGAAGAAGAGAACATTCATTCCTTAGAAATGGGTTTTTAACATTGTTAAACATGAACGTTGTATATGTGTGCATAAAATGATGCAGTTTTTTATTGTTGCTATAGCTTTGCAATTTTGCATATTGATTCAAATCAAGACTTACATCCAGATTTTAACTTCACTTGCGTCATGTCTAGCCTGACATTGCATGATATTGCATCACATTCTATTTCAGTCTCAATTGTTTGCACTTTCTTTACAGGGTTTGTCTGGAGTTGCGAATTTAGAATTTTGATTTGCATGTTACCAATTCATCGACTTTCGTCCTGTGCGGTATCAGATAATATTATTTTTATATGATTAAACTGATTAAAGTATAAAAATGGATGGTAAGCTGGAGCTTGTTCCATTTCCTTTTTGGTTTAGCTTTCAGCTTCATCACACAATTATTAAAGACATGGAAATCATAATTAGTTAGGCAGTTTTAATTTAATTCATTTGTGGTTTGGTTTCGGGGGAAAATGAGAATTTCAAATGGGAGGCGTTGGTGTTGGTGTGAGCGAATTGTCGCTATAGAACTGCTGCTTATTATTCTCGTTCAGTTTGCTGTGATTGTCATGGGACAATTTCGTAAGTTACATAATTCTTTACAAAATCAACCGTGTTCCGATTTCTCATTTTTAATTAATGAGATTTATTAAAAATGAGATGAGAAGAAGCTTTAACGTTAATGAGATTATCGGAGCTCATTTAAAGATTCACTTTAATAGATTCTAGCTTTCAACAGCAGTCTGCTGTCATCATTAGGAGAAGAAGCTTTGTATTTAAGACTATTGACTATTAGCTTAGGAAAAAGTAACTTCCCCGGTGAATTTTCGAAAGATTCTCCGTGCATTTATAGAGAATTTTCTCCTCTATCTATTGCTGGTAAAATATAGTTCTCAAGTAATTAGGAATAATGAA